>JAOANR010000012.1:16568479-16742329 GCA_030278955.1 Hygrophila difformis | reverse complement strand
GGGTAAAGAGCCATGCGGTAAGAGTCTTTGAAAATTGTATGGAATCGTGTTGTCGCCCACATTTTTGAAAAAATTTTTTTGTAATTTTACGAGCCCTGTTATATTGCCAACAGTTCCAAATCAATTCTTAGAATAAATTACACAATTGGAACGTCTTTGAGATCAGAGTGCTGTGAATGTAAAAAAAGTTTATTTTTTTTACATGATCAAATTTTAAAGTTTTTTTTTTTTTTTTCTTTTGAAGTCAGGATTTTTTTAAGTTTACTATATTTATAATAGGGATAAGCTTACTATTTTTTTATATAAATTTTTTAAATTTTCAAAGTTACTATATTTTTTGAAGTTTTAATTATTTTGTTTAAAATTTAAAATTTTTAAATTTTTAAAGTTTACTAGTATTTCTTCAAGTTTTACCATTGGTTTTTTTACAAGATTAAATTTTTTAAGGTTTACCATTTTTTCAAAGTTTAGAACTTTTAATTTTTATTTTTTTTTAAAGTTGGAATTTTTAGACTATAAATTTTCAAGTTTACTAGTTATTTATTTTTATATGTTAAAATGTTAAGTAGTCGATATGATATCATGACAACAGACATTGTGGAAAAGCATGAACAATGTATTACAGTGGCAAGAAAGTTACATGTGTGTTAATGTCTAGAGGCTTACTCGGTGTATTGTTGAGCAATGGCCTATTGGTCCGATCAAGCTCTGAGGAGGGCGAAGCATATCTTACGAAATATGCTATGATTAAACTATTGCAACAATGGATGCCAGACCAAGATTGGAGGTGATTCGAATCTCAAATGCAAAAAAAAATGTGTTCTTGCAATGTTTTAACCAACATGAGTTGATTTCATGTGTCCACACACTGTTGTAGTCATTAGGTATGATCTATAATTATATATTAACTTTCATCCATTTAATAAAATATGTTTTTGGTCATTTACCTATTGGTAGTGAGCTGTGAAACATATCCACAATAAGTTAAGTTTACGAAATTATATGTGGAGGAGCACCTACGTACGTGAAATTTGGAGTGTATGGTTATCTTTTCTAGTTCATGCAAAGCTGATTGGTCAGTGCCAAGTGCAATAAGTGATGTAGAATGCATACCACCAAACATTCAAGACAGGCAGTAAACGGCGAATGATGAAGAGATACTCCATAGATATGGAAAGATCGAATCATGGACATAAGACACAGAAGGAATGCCTTGAAAGAATATGGGACATAAGCCAAAGAATTGTAGAATTTGTAAAATAGAATGTCACATAGCACCGAAATGTCCTATGCGAGGGCATTTTGATTTGAATGAAGAACATAAATTATAGCAAATTATTGTGGTATTCAAAATACTAAAAAACAAAATACCAGTCTTTTTTCAAGATGGCATTATACCAAAAAAAAATATAGTCAGTGTAGATGTTGCAATATGCAATCTCACGCTACTGTCCATTTTCCATTTAGAAGTAGAGGCATGTCAAATAAAAAACCTAAACTCTATATATACATTAGAAATAGGGGTAAAAGAAACTTGTGGAAACTATGTAACCAAATATCTGATGAAACAATAGACCGATATCGTCACAATAAAACAGCAAACTTACATAAGTAAAGTGCTCGAATTCATCTCATGTCATTACAAATACTACGAAATAACCTCAAATTCGATCAACATCAAATGGGACTCAGAAATTTTCACCATCACATGAATTTGATGGAAAGCTAGTTGGAGTTCATCAAGACTGCAAAAACAGGTTTCAGATTAGTTGACATTAGAGTATCAATGTAGGAGAAATATGAGTTTAATTCCTCAATAATGTAAAAAACCAGTGGTCATATACTATATTTTTTAACCAAGGGAAAAAAGAAAAAGAAAAAATAAAAAATAAAAAATAAAAAATCTAACTAATCACATGATAACCGCATCAAGAAAAATCCCAAGAAACAATCCTGCTCAAAACCCATAAAATATGCACTAACATACTATAATGCTCATAATCCAAATCATTAGTAAACTAATAAACATAGAAATTGACAGGCATTATTTCCTTAAACAATGTAGTTGCAAAACCCCCCCCCCCACTTCCCATGCATTACCTTTTTTTGTGCCATAATATTGGACAATAGTTGCATGTTTAAAAGAGACATATGGTCAGAAAATAAAAGTAATCCCCAACTAGAAAATGTCCACAACCAAGCAATAGGCAATCGGACAGTAAAAATATAATTTTAACCGATGATTTAAGGCTTTTCAACAAAAAAAGTGTAACGCCTTTAAATGTTGCCCAACTGGACAAGAAAATGGCAAATCACCATGCAATTAAATCATCGCCAATACAAGAAGCTACAAAAGACATATTAAGCAAAGGATAATAAAAGCAAAATGAGAAAACCAAAAAAAAAAAAAACATACCTGTTAGCATAGCAACCGTTGGTTCGTAGTAACTACAATATCCCGGATTTTCATAACAACAGCCACGATTTTCATGCTCCACATCCTCAATTTCTTCCTACATTTAGATCATGATGTAAAATTAAAATTCATATATAGCAGCTGGGACAATATGAAACCAATTCTAAAAAAGAAATCCAAATTCGAAAACAAATATGGTAAACCCAATTAAATATGTATGCCATATAAAATAACGACAAATTTTAAGTAACCAAAATGGTCACCAATAAGACAACAGTATTCTCATTCAAACTAACAAACACATGAATTAGCAGAGATTCCCTCACAGTGGCTGACATCCATAAATATACTACTAAATAATTGACAGCACACTAAAAGTACCTGCAAATCCATATACAAGTTATAGATATCCACACATCTAACCTTTTTTCACATGCGGGAAATAAAACAAGCAGTGTTAAATTTTTTACCCTCTTTCATATCTTTCAGATCCCACCAGCTGTTACATACAACAGCAAACCATAATTATAAGATAACTTGTACTTGACGTTACCGAATCTCCTGAACTCTCAGCCTAATCTCCTCCTTCAACAACCTGTTCTCTTCCCTCATCTTAGCCAACTCATCCAGAATCTCCTCCTTTCAGCTTTCTGTTCTCTGCCCTCATCCGGTTGAACTCATTACGCATCTCCGACCACATGCGATCACCTTCTTGTAATATACGGTCTCCCTCGCCACGCCGCCTCACCTCTCGAGTAAATGCGATCTCTCTCCTCAGATGAGCATCCAAAGAAATCTATGCAGTAAAGAATGATGCTCACCCCCGGTCCTCATGCTCAGCCCTGCCCCCCTTGTACATGTATCATCCTCTATAAGAGGTCATTACGCGGATCTATCCTCTCCCTGTCCACCCGCCCACCAACTGATCCTATCTCCCGAAACATTCCCCTGAATCACCTCCCGCAACCCCCTAACTGGTTCCTCCCCACCCTCCCTGTGTCCCATGTCGAACACCAACGTGTGCGCACTCTCTTGTGTGCGGGCTGATCACACCGTCGTCGTCATCATAATCATCATCATCATCAATCAACAACAGCAGCAAAAAAACGAGTGTCCCTCTTCGTGCCCTAGTCCCGCTTGCATGGTGCGATCACATGCACATAACGAGCACACAAGGGTAGAGGCACATCCAAGTGTTGTAGATACAAAACGGCCACCTCTTCCTCCGGAAGTGGGACCAGCCTCTCTCGACACTCTCTCTAAATATTAAAAAAAAAAAAAAAAACATAAACAATTATTACAATGGATGATAATTAATTAAACTAAGATTTAAACTTGACTATATTTTACATTACCTCTGAATCGAAAAAGGTGGTGAAATCATATCCGGAAACTCGTCTAAATACAAGTCGCGTAATCCTAGGCATAGTCTCCAGCTCCTGCTATTTCTAAGGCCAACGCAGGCAACACATCTGTATAGCCTCACATGCCCAAACCTGTTACATTTGAAATTATAAGTTCATCTAAATGTACAACAAATTATTTAATTTTAGAATAATTTACATTATTAATTGCATAGAAATATATACACTACCAAAACTGCATATAAACTTAAACCATAGACATGGTAAAGTTTTGCGTCCGCCTAACTCAAGGGGTATATCTCTAATATAGTGGCAGAGTCGGTCCCAACTGTACGATCCCCAAGGGAATGCCTCCCACCGCTCTGTATCCTCCACTAATCGCCATAGCCACTGCTCTGGGACCTTTCTTCTGTCCATCCCACCCCAGAACAAGATAAGCAGCTGCCAAAACTTTTGCTACTTTTAGGGCATCGTCGGCACTGTCCCTGAAGACTCCATTCTTAAAATCATCCCTCAGCCTATCCCCCAAAACCAGAAACCAGAGGTGGTATAGATCGCGTGTACACGCTGTCCTCTGTAGAAAGCCCTTCTACCATGTTATATCAAAATCGGGTCGTCCCAAATCGGAGGCCCGTAACCAAGGCATACTCTGACGACTAAAATGAATTAATTTGTTCCCTACCCTAAATGAAAACATATCCTCACTAGCCCCAGGTAATAATAACTTCGTTGGTGAACAAACGAATGTAGGGCACTGTACCCAGGGACACCAGTATCCCATGTCGGTCTTAGAAAATGACCCGAAAGCATGAATCTTTTGAACCTACGTACTAAGTATCATGCCACCAGCTGCTTGTAGCTCCTTCCTAATAATATTTACAACGGCCAGTCTAATATATCCATTAATATTACATGCTAAATGCCTAGATTTCGGGGTCGCTTCCAACTCCATGCAACCTATTCAAAATTAAATAAATTTATAATATATACAATTCGCACAAACATATAAATTTAACAATTTTTTTTTTTTTACAAAAAAAAAAATAAGAATTGCAAAACAAAGATGGAATTACAGAAAACTACTTCAGATTACACAAGCCAATTTACAAATAGTTGCAAAGATAAAGGAGATCAATTACAGCAACAAGATAGAATTACAGCCGAAATATGAGATCTATCACTGATATGGATTAAACCGATGGAAAACCAAATAGAACTCTGTGTATTATTTAACAAATAAAGGAACACAGAAAGAACATAAAGAGCTCCTAAAGTTGATGCACAATGCTACAAAAACTAACAACAACCCACAGCCCCAACAAAAATAACGAAACATCAATTTCATCCAAGATAGCAAGCTAGGAGTATAACAAATTAAAATCCACACAAGTGCTTCAAACACATGAAGGCTTTTATGGTAAAGTCCCTATCACTCAATCAGAGTTTCTGAAAAAAATTTCTGATCCTCAAAATATTGCACCTACTCTTAAAACAGACATTCACATATTGCCTAGACAAGCATTACCCTAACCACATAGTTCCCAGCACATAAATAACACTTCACCATCGAAACGAGCAAAATTAGTATTACATCGACAGAAGAAACACAAATTGACACCCTTTTGAAAATTTCTTGCTTAGAAATATATTTTACAAAGAGTTGTTAAAGAAACTAAAAAATCACGAATTGAACTTCATGAAAAAAATTCAGGGACCTATTGATGAAGTAAAGGGCATTGTCAAGATTTCTAAGAAGTTAAAATAAGCCCAGGGTATTCTCAATTTTAGAACCACCAGAAAGTAAACAATTTGAAGGGCAGATGTCAAAATCGGTCTCTGCCCGCCCGAACAAAACAAAAAACCAAATCCAGATTTCTTTCCTTCAAATTATTCGAATTTGCAAATTCGAAACAGCAACTTCAAATTCGAATTGAACGCAAGTAAACAATTTGAAGGTCCAGATTTGTGTTAGAACAGCAAGTTTCAAATTCGAACGCAAACATTAACTTAATCTAACTCATGCCCATCAAACTTCAAAAACGAAATAGACAATAAGAAGAAAACAACTCTCACTGTAATCTTCGTTATCAGAGATGCAAAAATCTTGTTAAACCACTAACCTCGCCGGAGGTGGAAGCGGCGGCAGTGGTTGGTGGCTTCTTCTCTGCGTTGCCCGCCATCTCAGGTATTTGGTGCCTCGCGAGGGAACGGCAGTGGTGATGGACAAGAACGGCAGCGGTGAAGAAACAGCGGCGCCGCGGTGAAAGTCGAACTCGAATGGATAAAGGAGGAAATCAAATGGATAAAAGAGGAATTCGCAAGAACACGAAATCGGATACGAGGGAAGAAATCGAAAATGCGGGTGTCGAACTTGAATCGGAAGCGGGGGAAGCCGAATGAGAAAATGAAGATGCACGATTTATATGTAGATTCTAGGGTTTTCAGATCAACTCATGCAGTCACTCGCATGGTATTTTATCTGCACACAGGAAACGTTTTTCGATCACCAATCGAATACTAAATGGATAGCAATTTGATAATTCCACTCGATTAAATCTACTCAAACCCCTTCGACCAGAGGACAACGGAAAAAAGGTTGAAAATATCCTTTTTCTTTTTTCTATTTGTCAAATGAATCCTTGGAAAAAAGGCCAAATATATATCTATTTTGTTTCAAAAAAAGCCAAATCTATCCTTTTTTATTTTATTACCAAATTTATCCTCTACATATGCTAATTATATCCGGAAATATCCTAAATTCACTAATCGTGGAATAGCTCTGACGTGGCAATAAATTAACTTAAACCCTACATGCTGGATGGGATTTGAAGTGTCTCTCAATTTAGGCTGAGGAAAAATACCGAGTATACCGCATACCGCAGATACCGTATTCGAAAAAAGAAATATCGAAATTTTTTTCGGTATAAACCGTAATTTTCGGTACGGTATCATACCGAAAAAAATTCTCCGTACCGTATACCTTACCGAACTTTACGGTATGAAAAATTTCATACCGTTGTCGTACCGAACATTTCGGTATACCGATCTTTGGTATACCGAAAGTTTCGGTATGAAATATTTTCATATCGTTTCCATCCCCGACATTCCCGGTAAGTTCGGTATAATTCCGCTATACCGAACATTCAGTACATACCGACATACCGTATCGCGGTATATACCGACATACCGAATATTCACTACATACCGACATACCGGTATTGCGGTAATATACCGGCATACCGAACTTTCGCTATATACCAACATATCGATATTACGGTATATAACGGTTATCGCGGGTATAATACCGATACCGTGGTATACCAAAGTTCGGTACGGTAGCGATAACCACTGGTATCAAAAAATTTATAACCGTTACCGTACCGAAATCTTACGGTACGGTATGATACCATACCGAAAATTACGGTATAACCGAAAATTTCGATATTTTCGGTATTTTTTCGATACGGTAAATGTGCGGTATGTAGTATATTTCGGTATTTTTTTTTTTTTTTTTTTCCCCAACCCTAATTGAGACACACTTCAAATTCGATCCAGCGTGTAGGGTTTAAGTTAATTTATTGCCACGTCAGCAGGCATTCCACGATTAGTGAATTTTAGGATATTTTTCGGATATAATTAGCATATGTAGAGGATAAATTCGGTTAATAAAATAGAAAAAAGGATAGATTTGACTTTTTTAAAAATAAAAAGGATATATATCGGTCCATTTTTCCTTAAAATCCTTTTCCAATTTAGTCCCTTTACTTATTTTTATCTTTTCCCCAAATAGGCTTCTACATTAAAATTATATTCAAATCACTCATTTTTTTCAATTATCAAGCTTAATTGGGGATGAGTACTTAGCCCTTAAGTCTCTAGGTTTCCAATGAAAAATTTGAGGTTTCGATCTCCACCAATCCCTATTCCTTCATTGTATTCCCCCCCCCCCCCCCCGCTCCTTTATAATTCGTGTGACATATGTTCTCAACCATCCCTTTTCTCAGGCCTTCAGTGACTCATAAAAAAAAAAAAAAAAAGAATATGTATATATGAAACTTAATTACATGAATTGGCATTTTTAATACAATTTCTTTTGCAGATGTGGCGCGCTCTTTACCCTGAGTGTTGGCATTCTGAATCCAATTATATCATGCAATTAACAAGCAATAGCAAGTCAAAATTCACATCTTTCAATTACAGTGAAACACTGAAACACAAAAACACCCAATACAATTTCCTACCTCGCCGTTTTCGCCCCTAGCATTTTTGGCAGGTACCCCGCCCACAAAGGGAATAATTGCCCGAATACGTCCCTTTTGTTGTCAACTTTGTCGGGATCTGTCTTATTTCAAATTTTTGGCCCCTATTAGTCCGCTTCGTTTGCTAATTAAATTTAAATCTGTCCTAAACTCACTAATCCAAGTCAATTAGAGATTTAATCAAAAATTGCCAAAAACGTCCATTTTCTTGTCGTTTTGTCCGAATCCGTCCTCTACAACAACCCTTGCAAATAATTGGCTCCAACTATTGTGTTATTTCATTAAATATATTCCATTTTTGTGCATTATCACTACAAGAAAATCTCATGCAACCGACCGAAAAAATCCGGTCGGTAACCCCTAGAGACGGGTCGTCTTCGGGCTCACCGACCGCACCACCGACCGAATTGGTCGGTCGATAAAAAGCTGGTAGGCAGCCGAGAAGCAAACCAAATGTGGTCGGCGCACCGACCGCTGCAACCGACCACATTTGGGGTCGGTACAGCCTGGTCCCAAAAGGTCCGGGAACCCGCCATCGACCGCAGGTGCGGTCGGTTAATTCCTCTTCTATAAAAAAAAAAAAAAAAACATGTACTCGGGAGGGCTCGAACCGAGCACCTCAACAACACCCCAACCACAAGCCCTAACCAGCTTGGCTAGCTCTCTAAATGATCAATCATTTTCGCCACGTGTCCTATATAGTATACCTTCTCAAATATATTTGAAAGTTTTGTTAAAAGAGAGGACTCGAACCCAAGTCCACCCCAAGTTCCCCTCGCGCGCGTACCGTCTGTGCAACCAATGTTTCATGTTATCCTAATGAAATGCTTTATATATAACCTATTTAAATACATATATACATATATATGTGTATTTAAAATATAAAAAAAAACTAAAATTATGTCAATTAAATAAAAACAATTAAATTAATTAAATAAAAATAAAATAAAATTAATTAATTATAATTAATTAATTAAAATAAATGAATTAAAATAAAATAATAATATCATTTTAAAAGTAAGATAAATTTGATTAAATTATAAAATAAATAAATAATTAAAATATAAAAGAATTTAATAAATAAATTATAAAAAATAAATAATTTAATAGCTCAAAAAAAGAATAATTGTATTCTAAAAATAATCAAAGAAATATTTTATAAAAATATAAAATAAATAAAAAAAGTTTTTAGAGACCGCAAATTCGGTCGGTAATGCGGTTCGGTAGACTATTTTTTTTAAAAAAAATAATTCAAACAAAAAAATTTGAAAAAAAAAACTTACCGACCGCTACTACTGCGTCGGTGGTGCGGTCAGTGGCACCGACCAAATAAAAATTGGTCGGTGCGTTAGTGTCACAAGACCGGGGGACCCCCAACGGCTCTTTTTGCACCGACCGCACGCTGCGGTCGGTGGGGGCCTGTCGGTGAATCCGACCCGTGATTGGTCGGTCGGTGGAAGCAATTTTTCTTGTAGTGTATATCATGTTTTTTTTTCTACAGTTTATATTATACTGTCACAACTACAAATTAAGATGTGTTTTCAATGCATTTCATATTTATATATCAAACATAAAGAAACCTAATTAGATACATTACATATTCTCATTATAATGCTATCAAACATTTACGTTCGAAATTCCATATTCCAACGGTGTCTCCATTCAAACAAAAATGAACATATAACCATTAACACAACCAATAGGGCTCAATGACAAATTAGTGGAGTCGTCATCCAAGCAAAGAATGAAGTAGGTAATGGAAATTGTCAAGTGAATGAGACATTTCAAGAGAGCGGATGAATTCGTGCAACACTCAAATATTGAAAGAAATGAAGTAAGGCAGAGATTGAAAAACTTCTTGCTTGGAGTTGATTATTGCCCTTTTTTGTATTATTGAAATGAAGTATTCTTTCCGTTTCCGTCTTGATATGCCATCCGGATTCCAACATGGTTGATTTTTTTTTTAAGAAGCGGGGAGGTTGTGGATTAGTAAAAGTGGTAATGAGTAAGATTTTGTGTCATTGGTTTGCCATCCATTTTTTATTTTAAAGAAAGGCGACGATGAAATATTTAATTTCGAACTCAATGCTTGATAGTATGTGTAATGCATATAATTATATTTCTTCATGTTTGATATAGGAATATGATATACATTGAAAATATCTTACTTGTAGTTGTGACAGTATAATGTAAATGGTAGAAACAAAAAAAGAACATAATATAACGCACAAAAATAGAATATATTTAATGCAATAATCACAACAGTTGGAGCCAATTATTTGCAAGGGTTGTAGAGGACGGATTCGAACAAAACGACAAGAAAATGAATGTTTTTGGAAATCTTTCTGATTAAATCTTTAATTGACTTGGATTAGTGAGTTTAGGACAGATTTGGATTTAATTAGCAAACAAAGCGGATTAATAGGGGCCAAAAAATTCGAACAGGACGGATCCGACAAAATGACAACAAAAGGGATGTATTTGGCAATTATTTCGCCCACAAAAGTTTGCCCATTTTGCACCACAATGACATTTCAATGTAGTCACCCGCACTTGCCAGCACCAAATCTAAAATTTAAAGAAATTAAAAAGAGATAGAGAAAGAGAAGAAGAAATGTAAAAATCATAATTCAAAATGTATACTGAAATATAAAAAAGAACTATTAACAGAGGGAGCCTGTATAATTTTACAAATTAAGACTAACAGATTAACAATTGTGATTCCACTTGACCGAATTGGCACGAGTTCGCGGGAGACGGTGAATGAGTAACAACGCTAGGGCTTAGACATCTCCAATAGTCAACACCAAACTCAACCCATTTTTACCGTAAATGTCACATCAAATAGTAATTCATCTCCAACCATTTACACTAAACTCAAATTCAAAAGAATATTCTCTATATATTCTTTCTCATACAAACTTATTTATCTTTTCAATCATACCCATCATTTTTTATAAATTATATATTAACCCCACATAAATTCAATACCCATTAATTAAGAAAAAATTACATGATAAAAATACGAATTACACTAAATGGCGGGATACAAATATTAAATTAAAAAAAATGATTTTTATCCAACATCAAGAATTGAAATTTGTGTGTTGATATAGATGATTATTAACTTAATTTTCGTTTGCGTAGTTATTTGCTTGTTTAATTGTACGTTTTCTAAATATTTCAGATATGTTATTTTTTTAATTATATTTTCGTATACTAATGTGATTTTGTTTTTAATGATTGCTAAGATTGTATCAAAACTTTAAAAATTTAGTTATTGTTTTTATAAACAAACCTTAAAATTTTAATTTAATTAAATATAATATAAATTTAATAGAAAAATGTATGAAGTATAAAATTATTAACCATAATACAAAATTAGATCAATATTCACTTTGTAATAATTGGAGAGATTGGATTGCAATTAATTTAATTACAAAAAGTGAAATAGATTTGTGAATAGTAAAAACTCAAATTTGAGTATTTACTATTAATAAAACTCATAAAACTTAAAATAGGTTTGGTTTTAGGATATTGTTGGAGAGAAGATGTTAACCCATTTTAAGTTTATAGGGTACCATTGGAGATGCTCTTAGGGGCTCCCCCGAAACATTAAAAAGCATTACGGGAGTCGCCGTTGTTCGCTGCCAATAGAAACTTAGCCCGATTTCAAAGAATTCATACTCTCAACAACAATGCGTGTGATCGATCGGGGGTCTCGAGAAAATCACGAATTCGGGTTCATGAGGGCATCTCCAACCCCACCCTGCATATTGCTATTTATGCAGGGTGGGATGCAGGGTGGGCACTCCAACCCCCCCTGCAATTATACAAGCAACACCCTCCTATTTGGAAGGGTGCAACAGTATTCCGCTCAATTGAGCGGAATACTGTAGCTCTCGCTGGCTTGCGGGAGCTGCTTTTTTCCTTTTTTTTTCTTTCTTTTACTTTTTTCTGTTTTCTCTTTTATTTATATGTGATTATATAATCATATATTAACCTCAAATTAGTGTTTAGATGATTTTAGTTTATAACTTCAATATTTTTACTTTAATTATATAGTTTATTTTTTATAGGTAATTTTTAAAAATTCTTATTTATTATAGTTTAAATATTTTATTTTTTGTATTATGTACTTATAAATATTTTAATTTATATTTTATTAAAACTTAAATATATGGGGAATATTTCTTGATCCTGCAAAAATAGAGGGTTGGGTTGGAGATAGAGTTACTGTAGATGTCCTGCAAATATAGAGATTTGTACTGTAGCTCCTGCAAAAATAGAGGGTGTGATTGGAGATGGTCTGAAAATAAAAGTAAAAACAGAAAAAATGTAGACTGTCAAGAGAGAGGATAGTTGAAAGTGTGCGAGTGAAGGTAAGCCCATATACAAAAGTAATACTCCCTCCCGTCCCAGACTCCAAGTATACTTGTCTTGTTTGACTTTTTGGCACTATTCATTATTTAACTTTAACTCAACTTTATTGCAGGTAAATATTTGAAAAAAAAATAGTCGAGTTGAGTTTTGTTAAAATCGTAAAATCATGTAGTTTAGAATATATATATTATACATAATTTTCTATTGTACATACTTTGAGATATTAACGATTGAAAATGTGCATTGGATTATGTATAGAAATGAATAAGACAGATTAAATGAGACGGAGGGAGTAAAACTTGAAAGAGTGCCACGTCCGCAAGAAATTGGATTAAGAGTGTCAAACTCATGTAATTAAGTTTGATAATTGAAAAAATAACTGACTTGGATATAATTAAGAAATGTATGAGACTATTAAGGGTCAAAAATTAATAAAGGACGAGTTGGACAAATAGAATAGAAAAAGAACATTTTTTTTGCCTTATTTCTAGACAACAACCACTTGCCCATATAATGAAAATATGGCCACATGTTTCGTGAGGAAATTATGTTGGCTGTTTTGAATGTAAATGTCTGAGATTCTGAGTGACTTTTATCCCTATATTTTACAATTATACTAACTTTATTTTCAGTTAAATTTACAATTTTCTATTATCTCTCTCCAACCCGTAACTCTAAATTTCTCTCTACAATATAATATTCCACTTTGATTCTATGAACTTTTCATATAAAAGGATGTTGGATGGCTAGGGTTTTGAATTCGGGGAGGGTTTCGTCGGTCCCGTCCAGTTCAGCGCCGTTGCATGATCCCAGAGGTAAAGGTCGCACCTTTGCAGATATTTTGACTCAGGCGGGGGAGGAGAGGAGGACGACGGCGGCGCCTATGTGTCGACGGGATCTGTTGGCTGAGAAACTCATCCATAAGAGTTATGTAAGGGGCAATCCGTTGCTACCGGATTTTGTCATAGAGGAGGAATTGGATATCGAGGCGGCCTTGCCGTGGTCTGAGGCATTGGTCATCAAGTTGCTAGGGTTTTCTGTGGGTTACTTGACGCTCAAGGAACGGCTAACACGGATGTGGAAACCGACAGGAGACATGGTTCTTATTGATGTTGGAAGCGGGTGTTTTATTGTTAAGTTCTCACTGGAAGCGGATAGAGATAAGGTGATTAATGGGGGACCTTGGCTCCTTTTTTACCACTATTTGGCGATCATGCCGTGGACAAGAGAATTTGATCCGGAGACGACGAAGGTGGATAAAACCCTCGTCTGAGCGCGACTGGCGGGACTGCCTATGCATTGGTTTAGGGAGGACATTTTATGGGCTATTGCCTCAGGGATTGGGGAGATCATCAAGTTCGATACCTCGACGAGTACCTCTTCGAAAGGTAGGTTCGCGAGGGTATGTGTAGCAGTGGATTTAGGCAAGCCGGTTACGGTGAAGCTTCGTGTCAATGGGAAGTGGATCCAGGTGTCGTACGAGGGGCTACATCTGGTATGCTCCAAGTGTGGAATGTATGGACATTTTGGTAGGGACTGCAATGTCGAGCAGTCGGTGCATGAAGGGGGCGAGCATGGGGGTTAACTGAACCGGAACACTGATGGTGGACAGGAGGGGGAGGATAAGGGTGACCAGGGAAAGACGGATGCGGATGTGGGAATGTCGGAGGCGGGGCAGGCGTCTGCAGCTGGAGGACAGGTGGAGGGCCTGGAGCCGGTGTTTGGTGACTGGATGGTGGTGGCTAGAAGGCGGAACTGGCCGAGGAAGCCACATAGGGAGGTGGATGCACAGGTTGAGACCCATGCTGCATTACGTAAGGACAAAGCTGTGGTGGAGGAGGGTACGGTGGGAACTCTAACGCCAATAAGGGCTGAGGGTGAATTGATAATGGCCAGAAATGACCATTATTTTCAATCCATTTCCGTGTCTTAAACGGGCATTTGATCGCATTCCGGTCTTACATTAAGTAAGAAAGCAGTCGAATTGGACTGATTTATGCATAATTGTAAAAATAATAAGTTGATGTGAAAAAGACATAAATATGTAATTTTATTACATATTTATGTTAGAAAAATCCAAAAACATAAGAAAAAGAAAAGAAAAGAAAAAGGAATGAAAAGATGGGCAAAAGAATAAAGCAAGCCCACAAAATACAAAAAGATGGGAAAAAGATAGAAAAGCCCACAAAAAGAACATTTTTCGGCCCATCCGGCCCAATCCAGCAGGCCCAGGAAGATCTTTGTCGCGGAAGCCCTTTGGCGCGATGCAGTGTTACGCGACAAAGGAGGGTTCCGCGACCAAGCAGCCCAGATGAAGAGGAAACCACCCAAGCCCCTTTGTCGCGATGACCTTTGTCGCGATGGCATGCTCCGCGACAAAGGCATGACCCGCGACCAGGACAACCAATTAGAGACACAAGACCCAGTCGAGAAGCCTTGCCACATGCAGTGTGTTCCGCGACCAACTTGATGCTCCGAGACAAAGCTGTGATGTGTGTGATGTCTTAAGACACAATGGGCTAGAATCAAGGCCCATGGGCTTAGGGTTACACTTCTATAAATATGAGGTGTCTCCCATAAGCTAAGGGTTGGAAAAAATTGGAATTTTGTGGAGCTCCCTTGAAGGAAAGCTTAGGAGTTCTTCCTTAGGTAGAGTAGTTTAGGTTTATTTTCATGTATTATTTAATTTTTGCTCTCAGCTTAGCTTAGTTTAGTGTTTTACTGTTCACAGTTAACTAGATAGCCACTTTTATATCATGTTTTGGTTTCTAAACTCTTATTTTTAGGGGTTGTAATACCCAAATCATGGGTATTAACAACACCCCTTCAATAATATGGGAAAACATTCTTCATTTGTGTCCCAAATCATGAAATGGGTCTCACACCCCATGGATTTATGCTTTCTTTTTCATTTTGGGGTCTTTTGACCCCCATTTCGCTATCTTTATGTTTACTGTTGGCATATTATGGATAATGTTGTGTGGATGTGTGATCAAATCCTAGATTAGGACTCTTGCTTTATTTTAATATTCTGTCCAGCTTTGTTTATTTTTGTTTAAGCATGTTCTTCCTTATTTTGAATGTTTCTTGCTTGTTTTTAGCTTAGAATAGCTTTTTGATCTGAAATAGGGTGAGATCACGCTGTTTGCATGCCACTGTTCATTTCTGCTTTTTCTGACTTTTGTCCTGAACCACCTTGGGCGCCAACCGCCTCTTGGCGCGGAGCCACGTTCCGCGACAAAATGGTTGTTCCGCGACCAAGGTGTTTCAAGACACTTGTCTCCATAATTTAAAACCCTTTGTCGCGGAATACCTTGTCGCGGAGCCACGTTCCGCGACAAAACCTTCCATGCATAGCGACAAAGGAGCCAAACTCTCGCATTTTGTCTGCATGGCTTTTTGTCGCGGAATCATCTTGTCGTGGAACCACATTCCGCGACAAAATCTCATTCTAAGACAGAAAAATTATGCCATGTTCCTTATTCTTTGAACACTTTGTCGCGGAATCACCTTGTCGCGGAGCCACGTTCCGCGACAAAACCTTCCATGCATAGCGACAAAGGTTCAAATGCCTTAGGAATTTTCTGAAAACACTTTGTCGCGAAACATTCTTGTCGCGGAGCCACGTTCCGCGACAAAATCTTGCATAGCGACAAAGAGGCGTTATGCTGCCAAAAATTCTAAAAACTTGTCGGGATGCCCATGGCGCGGACCTCGGTCCGCGACAAAATCTATGGTATCGCGACAAAGATTCACTTCTCTCTATTTTAATCTCAAACAATCTTCATTCCCTTCCTATATTATGTTGCAACACACACATCATAACCCCACGGGTTAAGGTGTAATAGTCTGGAATTGCAATATAGGGTGTTATGCTGCCCAAATTTTGGTTCTCCATTTGCATCACTTAACTAATTGAACCCTTGAGTCATTGATGATTAAAGGTTGAGATTAGCAATAATCAAACTTCAATAATCATCATGATTAAAGGACCTTTGTTCAATTGCCATTAAAACACTCCTCTATAAACAAAATCTTGATGGCTTAAACAGATAATCTGGACTGTAATTAATTATGGTAGGAAGGATTATTCAAGACCATCAATTGTGGACCCAATCCACAACCGTGCATGAGAAACCAATGTCTCTCATACACGAAATCTCCTTTTTTTCCTTATTGATTTTGTCTTTGCGTGTTGTGTGTAACAATTAGTAAAGAATACATCAGATTAATGTTGGTGGGTATTCCCTCATGGATAACTAGCTCGTAATCTGAGTATTAGTTACTAAGTGTTATTTTGCATGGTCTGGATGACTGTCAGTGGAAGCCTTGGCGGTTCGCCCATCCGGGGTCATAATAGCTGCTCGGCAGACTCCCATCCAGATACAGTTTTATTTTCCTTATCTTAATTTCCAAACCCAAATTCCAATCTGTAACGGGAGCCAGTTGGCATCAGTCAATGCCAGCTGACGACCACTATAGAAGGGAAACATGTAGGTTTTTATCCGAATTCACAGACAGTGGAGGCCTAACTGGTGTTGACACCACCATTATAGGGTCTAAGCTGTCTAAATTCGCTCCATCCGAATAATTGGGAAATTGGACAGTAGATATTTACAGTCCACCTGATTATTCTGCCATTACTTTGGTCCCTTGACCCCTTCATATCTGTGTTTCACCCTCTGTCTAGACCCGCATCTATATTTTGGGTCAATTAATTTTACACTTCCCTATATCCTTATGCATGATAATATTATGTACCATTGTGGTCTGTATTTATTTTGGGATCCTTCCCTTGGACGATAGAAGTCTAGATCTTAAACAAGACATTGTGTAATAAATTTCCAACAAAAATTTCTTTATAAAATCCGGATCGGAGTAAGGGATAAATTCCTCAGTTATGACTAATTCATATTCTGTCAAGGGTTGTGTTTTGGGAAATTAGAAGCAGATGCAGCGATTGGGTCTCACCTAGACTGAAAGGGTCTGTGTATTAGCTGAGAGTCTAGTACCTGATAGGGAATGATTTTCAAATCCATTATTTCCAAAATTGCTGGTTGTCGGAAATCTAAGATTGAGTGCTACACCGAGATGGGGTCCACTTGGACTCAAATACAGTGTAGTAAATAATCTTAGAGGAACATCATCCAGGCCTTGGTTACTTTCTAAGATAGGGTTGAGTTTTCTTTCAACTGCTGTCCTCTTCTGCCAAAGCCTATTTTTTGAGTCCTGAGTGAGTGCATCCGGAGCGAACCAATTCATTGGTTCGTTTCATTAGTTTGTATCTCATAATCACCCGGAAGGAAGTGAACACACTAGTGGTTCACCAAGAGCCGGGAATTCTTGATCCATACTCCTTCATCCTGATAGGGAGCTGTCTTTTACTACCAGGGTCAGATTTTCAAAACCTCCGAGTGATAGGTTTTAAATGCCTTCTTTACTGCTTTCTTTTAACCGCTTTCATTAGAGGTCACTCGGTTGTATTGAGAGTTGTGTAACTGCTACTAGGATTGACAGTTAAGGGATAGTTCAGGGCTTGATTAGAATCTTTGGGTGTGACATGGGGGAATGATAGCAGTACTTGGCATTTCAACTAATGATGTGTCGGGTGTTGCTTTTCCACCACAGATGAAGTAACACACCCAGGCCAGGGCAGTTACAAATCTGTGGTATCTTAGAATTTGCGGTCTTAAGAACATGTAAACTCATATTGTAAGTACCTGTCTATTAAAGGGAAAGCATTATTGAGAGCATGAGAATTAGCTATCTGATAGAATTATCCCAAACAAAGATCTGTGTATAAAAATGGAAGTTTAGTATTGCTTTATCTCACTCTTGTCCAATTTTCATTCTTTTCTTCCTGTCCCTTCTGTCTACATTGTGATCAGCTTCACGGTTGGCACAATGTAAATTTTTCTGCTTTCATAGAAAATGTTTACCGCATTCCTAGAATAATTTTTACCCGCTTTCTAGAATAGACTTACTCGCTTTGTAGAGTAATTTAACTGCTTCCATAATCTAGTTTAAATTCATGTCAGTAGATGTTAATCACTTCTCAAACCTATTGAGCAATACGAATGGAAAATCTAGTAAAACGACGTGGGCCCTGCTTCTATCGCACATCCTCCAGTGAACGATCCGGTCTTACTATAAATTACTGCAATTTTTTGACACCGTGCGCTTTCGGGCCACAGTTTCTCAAACACGAGCAATAAAAACATGACTACTTATAAATACATCCCTAACCACAACCCCGCCATCATAAATTGGTCTCGTTTCATAAAACCTAAACCAGGATCACGATTTTTCGGAAAATACTCATGTAGTGGGAATCAGTCAAAAGTTTCATGGTAGGAAATTTTATGGCAAGAATTGATGAGAAGTATCATGGCATATTTGCCGGGGATCCTCAGTGTGACAGGCTGAAGGTCAACCTATCCCGGCTATGCCATGAGATTTGTCAACATTTCATGACAGAGAGGACCACAGTGCCATTTGAAACCAAAGCACCACACTTGAGTAATAAAAAGACTAATAATCTTAATATATATATCCCTAAACCCTTTCCCGTGAATCATAGATGCTTTTCATTTAATAAATCTAACCTGGTATATTTTAGAAAGAAAAAGCTCATGGGACGGAAATTGTCAAAAAGTTTCATGGCGCCGTTGTCGGGGAGGATGCAGCGCCGTTTTATTTAGAGAATTACATTCCTCATTGCTCCTAGATTAGCCTATACATATAATTATAAATATTCACCTTCAGAACCACTTCTAACCTGGGGATTGTACAGGTACTGTCATTATTGAAGCCGTTGTTCTATGCAAAGGAGGAAGCAGACGCCAGCCGAGATCCCGTTTAATTCAGAGATAGAAAAGACAGCTCGACGTCTTAGGGCGGAGACTAAACGAAGAAGGGAACGGGAACGACAGGCACTACTTTCGCCAAGCACTAGCAGCGATATTTCCGAGATGGCAAACCCTGACATCCCACCAATCATTCAACCCAATCCCCCACTTCACAACATTGAGGAAGACCCCGAAGATGCTGATCACGATGAACTGGATGATCCCCCTCCCCAGATCATACAAGGAGGTGGGAACCCACCAAACATGGAGCAGCAGCACTTCGAGGCACCCCCTCCCAATCCGAACCAAAACCCACCAAATAACCAGAACCAACCAAATCAGCAAAATTTCCAAAACCAGCAGAATCAGCAATACCATAACCCCCATCAGAATCCCCCGAATCCGAATGATTTCAATGATCTGAGGAACTATTTCATGCCTCAAAACTACTACCCACAGCAGTACCAAGGCGGGCCTGAGAACAATCATCAAGCAGCTGCTGCTGCTGATTACATGCAGCCGATTTTAGAGCCATATCTGAATATTCCTGGACAAGCTCCATTCTTGGCTAGGAACTTTGAACTGAAACCGGCCCTAATCAATCTAGTCCAGAGCAACCAGTTTGCCGGAGCAAGCCATGAAGACCCCCATGATCACCTGCAAACCTTCCTAGAATTGTGTGACACGATTAAAAATTGTGATGTATCTGCAAACACTATTCGACTGAGGCTATTTCCCTTCTCTCTGACAAGCGGAGCACGAACATGGTACAAGTCACTGCCCGTAAATCAGAAGTCCACATGGGAAGATGTGATCAGAAACTTCTTAGCAAAATACTTTCCAGAGTCCAAGGTGGATGAATGCCGCTCCAAAATTGCGGAATTCAAAATGAAACCAGACGAGTCCCTGTATGATGCAAAGGAAAGATTCTTCAACCTACTCAGAAAGTGTCCTCAACATGGTTTCCATGACTGGGAGAGGCTAAGAAAGTTCTACAGTGGTCTGACCCCAGCATGGAAATCCATGCTCGATGCTGCTGGTGGTCAACATTTGCTTTACATACCGATGGACCAAGCCTGGGCAAAGATTGAAGCCATGAGTGTCAACCGTTCTGTTCTGACTGATGATGGTAACCTCACTCCCCCTCGTGGTTTATGTGCTGTGAGTACAGTAGAGAAGTCAGACATTGAAAAGCTTCAAGAGCAAGTGGCAGCGTTGTCTGTAAATCAAGGAGTTGGAAGCTCTGCGCAGGGACAGCAAACTGATGTGATCTGTGGACTGTGTCAAGGTGCTCATGCAACTGACACATGCGAGCAAATCACAGCTGAGAGCTGTAACTATGCAGGAGCTTTTCCAAATAGACACCCGAATTTGTCTTACTCAAACAACAACGCCTTGAATTCACATCTTTTGAACAAGCCACAGCAACAGCAGTTCAACCCTCAGCAGAATCAGGGATTCAATCAGAACAGGGGTCAACATTTTCAGAATCCAGGTTTCCAACCTCAAATCCAGCAGAGGCCACCTCAGAATTTCCAGAACTTTCAGCCCAATCAAAGTTTCCAGCCTCAGTTTGTCCCAAACCAAGGCCAGTGGAATCAGAATCAGAATCAAAATCAGAATCAGAATCAAAAGCCCCCTTCAAGGCTTGAGAATTTGATGACTGATTTCATCACTAGTCAGAAAGAGATCAACAATCAACTGCAAGCCTCCATCAGAAATGTGGAGACCCAAGTTACACAGATGGCTAATGAGATGCATAAAAGGGACAAAGGAACGTTGCCAAGCACTGCGGAAAAGAACCCGCAATGCAAGGCAATAACCTTGAAATCTGGAAGAGTACTAGCTGGACCAAAGGGAGCAGATACTGGAGCAGAATGTGAAGAGGATGATGTTGTTGACAATGCTGGTAAGGAAGCTGATAATGAGAATGAAGCGGAAAAAGAGACAGCCGAATTGCAGACTGAAGCTGCGCCTGAAATGGCTGAAACAGATAAGGGTACAGGTGAAGGTACAACTTCCTTCCCTTCACCACCAAAAATTGCTAATAACAAGTACATGCCCAGGATTCCTTATCCTGCACGTCTTAAAAATAAAGAACATGATCTTAAATTCAAGAAATTTCTGCAACGATTAAAGTCTGTAGAGATAACCATTCCTCTCACAGAAATGATTTCCGAAATGCCCATCTATGCTAAGTTCTTGAAAGAATTGATTTCAGGAAAAAGGCAGGTTGAGCAGGAAGAGGTAATTATTCTCAACAGCACATGCAGTGCCATCGTTCAGAGAAGAATGCCTGAAAAGAAGGAGGACCCCGGATGTTGCACACTTCCAGTACAATTCGGAAAGGCCAAAGTGAGTATGGGGCTCTGTGATTTAGGATCAAGCATCAATGTGATGCCACTAGCTATGGCTATTCGCCTTAAGCTTGGAGAGATTCAGCCGATCAAGATGAGACTGCAGCTTGCAGACAGATCAATCACTCAACCCGTAGGAATCCTTAAGGATGTTGTAATCAAAACCGGGCAGATTCTTTTCCCGGTCGACTTCATCATCCTCGACATTGAAGAGGATTCTGAAATACCGCTTATCCTTGGACGCCCATTTCTAGCCACTGGTGGTGCACTGATTGACGCCAAATCCGGAAAAGTCACCTTAAGGGTCGATGGCGAGGAGATCATCTTTGATATGGAGAAATTGCAGAAATTTCCGAATGACAGTTCTTGTTTTTCATGTGAAAATGTAATAGTTAGGGAAGAGCTTGACTCTGAACTTGATTGTGAAATGATGCTGGATGAACCATCAAAGCAGGTACTGAAGCCTGCCGGCGTGGAGCACAAAGGATGCAAAGCCTTTCACTTTGCCGATCCCGAAACAGGGGATCTGGAGGAGTTTGACGGCATCGAATTCCATGATGACGCCAACCAAGAGGAAGAAGAGGATCCTGTAATGATGCAGGATCCCGAAGGTAAATCTGTTCTCCCACAACCCATTTCTCGCAAACTACTCCCTTCCGTTGAATGTCCACCAGAGCTTGAACTTAAAACATTACCCGATCATCTCAAGTATGCGTTTCTCGCAGAACATAAAAAGTTATCCGTAATTGTTTCGGCTAAGCTCTCCCAAGAGCAAGAAAATGCTCTGGTGGTCGTTCTTAAGAAACATGTACATGCAATAGGTTGGACCATTTCTGATATAAAAGGAATAAGCCCTTCTATTTGCATGCACAGGATTCTAATGGAATAAGAGTTTAAACCCTCCCGTCAACCTCAGAGGCGATTGAACCCCCTTATGCAAGAAGTGGTAAGGAAAGAAGTTATCAAGCTCTTAGATGCTGGTATAATCTATCCTATCTCTGATAGTAAATGGGTTAGCCCAGTGCAGGTCGTACCCAAACGAGGAGGGATGTGCATAACCAAGAATGAGCAAGGAGAGGAGGTTGCAACCAGGCCAGTAACCGGATGGAGAGTTTGTATCGACTACCGGAAGCTGAACGAGGCCACACGCAAGGACCATTTTCCATTGCCATTCATTGACCAGATGCTTGAGAGGTTGGCAGGGAGAGAGTTTTATTGCTTTTTGGATGGTTATTCTGGTTATAATCAGATTGTTATTTCTAGTGAAGACCATGATAAAACCACTTTTACTTGCCCGTACGGCACTTTTGCCTATCGACGGATGCCTTTTGGTTTGTGCAATGCACCTGCTACTTTTCAAAGATGCATGATGTCTATTTTCTCTGAATTTATCGAAAAATGCATTGAAGTTTTCATGGATGACTTCTCTGTGTATGGAGATACGTTCGAAGATTGTTTGACCAATCTTGCTAAGATTTTAAAGAGGTGTGAGGACACTAACTTGGTTTTAAATTGGGAAAAGTGCCATTTTATGGTCACTGAGGGCATAGTGTTAGGTCATCGCATTTCTCGTGCAGGCATTGAAGTTGATCCAGCCAAAGTTTCCATCATTTCCAATCTCCCTCTTCCTAACTCGATCAAATCAGTTAGGAGCTTCTTAGGGCATGCCGGTTTCTACCGGCGATTCATTAAGGATTTCTCTAAAATTGCCAAGCCGCTCACTAATCTGCTTTGTAAAGAAAATCCTTTCTTAATAAATGAAGCGTGTGTCCAAGCCTTTGACACGCTCAAGAAGATGTTGGTTTCTGCACCGATAGTGCAACCACCCGATTGGTCACTACCTTTCGAGGTAATGTGCGATGCTAGTGGTTTCGCCGTAGGCGCAGTTCTTGGACAGCATAAGGATGGGAGACATTGCGTAATTCATTACGCAAGTCATGCCCTGAATGAAGCCCAAATTAACTACACCACAACGGAGAAAGAGATGTATGCTGTAGTCTTCGCGTTTGACAAGTTCAGACAGTATCTAATAGGTACGAAGACCATAGTATACACCGATCATACATCATTGAGATACTTGTTTAGCAAATAAGATGCAAAACCTCGATTAATCAGGTGGGTACTTTTGCTGCAAGAATTCGACATCATAATAAAAGATAGGCGAGGTCGGGATAATGGTGCTGCTGACCACTTATCTCGATTAGATAATGATAAAAAGGAAAAAGCCGTCAATGAAGAGTTTCCGGACGAACAGTTGTTCGCGTTGCATCTGCATAATCAAGCTTGTCCATGGTTTTCCGACATCGCTAACTTCTTGGCATGCGGAATAACCCCACAGTTTTTGAACTATCATCCGAGGAATAAGTTCAAACGAGATGTATTAAGTTACTTCTGGGAAGAACCTTATCTCTTCAAACACTGCCCTGATTCAATAATCAGGCGATGTGTGACCGAGCATGAAGCCTATCAAATTGTCAGAAAATGCCATGAATCAGAATATGGAGGTCACCACGGTCCCGCTCGAACGGCCCACAAGGTCCTCGAATGTGGATTTTATTGGCCTCACATCTATGAGGATTGCAGGACATTTGTTAAGGGTTGTGACAGATGCCAAAGATTAGGAAGCATCTCCAAGAGGGATGAGATGCCTCAAAAGGGGATTCTCACACTTGAGATCTTTGATGTATGGGGCATTGACTTCATGGGACCGTTTCCACCATCTGGTGGAAACTACTATATCTTGGTAGCTGTCGATTACGTATCCAAATGGGTCGAGGCTGTCGCATTACCGACCAATGATGGTAGCCAAGTCATCAAGTTCCTCAAGAACAACATTTTCAGTCGATTTGGCGTACCTAGGGTGGTGATATCTGATGGAGGAACACACTTTATTAATAAAGGTTTTGAAACTTTAATGAATAAAAATGGAATCCTCCATAAGATAGGCACGCCTTATCATCCTCAGACTAGTGGTCAAGTCGAAGTATCTAATCGCGAAATCAAACACATACTCGAAGCCACTGTCGGGATAACCCGTAAGGATTGGGCACGTAAGCTCAATGATGCTCTATGGGCATACCGCACAGCATATAAGACTCCCATCGGGATGTCCCCATACAGACTTGTCTTTGGAAAAGCTTGTCATTTGCCTGTAGAGCTAGAGCATAAAGCTTACTGGGCCGTTAAAACGCTTAACTTCGATCCGAAAGTTGCTCAGAGCAAACATAAGTTGGACCTCAATGAAATTGAGGAAATACGAGCGCAAGCTTATGAAAGCTCTCGAATTTACAAGGAGCGGACCCAGAAGTTACACGATCGCCGGATAAAACCTAAGTATTTCTATGTTGGTCAACATGTGCTATTGTTCAATACTAGGTTGAAGCTGTTCCCCGGAAAGCTCAAATCTAGATGGGAAGGACCACATGAAGTATTAGAGGTGTTCAAAAATGGAGCTGTCAGGATTCGAACTGGCAGGGGCGATATAGTGGTGAATGGACAACGATTAAAAGAGTACCTCGGACAGTTCGATCCGGAGAAAGAAAGCCAAGCAGTGGCAGACCCGGCTTACATTCAATAAGAAACAGCATTTAAAAACACAAAAATTTCAGTTTATATATAGATAGTATATATTTATAGTATTTAATTCACGACAAGAAAGTACCCAAAGATCAATTAAACATTTAGAGTACTAAGACTCTAAATGTGAGGATGTTGATATTTGGAGAAAATCTAATGCGTCTTATTTGTCTGTCTTGCAGAAGTTCGGAACCACCAAAAAGAAGGAGCAGATGAGAGTAACATGGAAAACCAGGTTCTTGGTTGGATTAGTTCCATAAGTCTAAGAAAATGCTTTCGGAATTTGAAGAAATTCAATACCCGGAATAAAATTCACAGATAAATGGAACTGACCCAACCTAATTTTATACAAGTGGATTGTTTAATTTTCAGCCCAGCATTTTGAATTTACTTGGACTGAATTTATTTAGCCCAAATCAAATAAAATGGACTCAGGCCCAACATCACACTCGGGCCCAGTCCAAGAAAATTTGAAATTCAAAAATTCTTTGTCGCGGAAGATCCTTTGTCGCGATGTCATGCATCGCGACCAGGCCCTGTTCCGCGACAAACTCCCTTTTCTTTCTTAACCCTTCTCTGCTGGTTGTTGCGATGCACCTTGTCGCGGAGCATGACTCCGCGACCAAGCCCTGCTCCGCGACACAACCTGCGTTGACTGTCTCCATACTGAACTTTGTCGCGATGACCTTGTCGCGGAGCATGACTCCGCGACCAACCCTCGACTCCGCGACCTCTCTGATGTCGCCATGCCTTGTCGCGGAACCTGGTTCCGCGACAAAGTCTCGGATTTCGCGACAAAAGTTCAAGTATTTATAACCCCCCACACCCCCTCCAGTTTCTTTTCACTTTCCCCTGTCATTTCAACTTCCTCCAACTTCTTCATCTTCTTTCTCCCATTTTTCTCTCATCCGAACGAACACCACGTGTTCTTCGCAACCTTAGCACTCTATTTTCAAGGGGAAACTATGGACCGATTTCATGGACTCCTTCCCAATCTTGGACCCGTGCCTAGACCCGAGCCAAGGAGGAGAGGGTAAACCCTGTTTTCGCCATGCTCATAACACCCATTCGGACCCTTTATTTTGTTTTCATTTTGTTGTGTTCTTGGTGTGGTGTTGTTAGTGCGCACATTTAACTTTAGATTTTTGAGGTTTTTGAGTGCTCTCGGTCGAGAGCATCATTTTGAAACATTTGAAACCCCATTTTGAAACTGGTAATGGTTCAAAGATTTTGAAGTTTTAAAACTGGAAAGAACAAACTGATGAACATTTGGGTATTGTTTTGAATATCTTGATGTTGTTGGTTTGATTGATCCTGATGTGATGTGCACAGTGTTGAGTTGGTGTAATAAAAGAGGTAAGATCTTTTTTTGGGCACATTTGTTCTCATGTTAGAAATCTCATGGGAATAAATGTTTGTTTGTTTATGGAAACATAGTACAAACACCCAATGAGAAACTTCCACTTTTAATAAAAGCAACCCTTTAGAAAAAGACAAAAAGAGTTATTTTTGTTTAATGTTTGACTTGAGCCTTTTGTTCCCAATGGAACACTAGTGTGAGTAAGATAGCAGTATTTTTTTCACCCAACTGCTATCCTTTTCAAAATCAAAAATGGGACCACTCACATCCCACTTTTATTAAATAAAACAAGTCAACCATTTTTTTTAAAAAAAAAAAAATTAAAAACAGTGTCTGCAAATTTTTGGATGCTTTAACTGTCCAAACAGTCCGAGCTATCCAGAAATAGCAGATCCGTTCCGCCACGTCTCCATTGCACATTCCAATATTCGAGCACTCCATTTCCATCTGTCCATCCCATTCCACTTCCAACAAGTGTCTCGGACTTGTTTAATAAAATTGAAAAATTTTTGGGCCCAATGGCCCATTAAAAAGATTTTAGGCCCGATGGCCAATTTTATTTTATTTTGGGCTCCTTAGCCCATTTAAAACCAAATATTATTTACATGTGCTTTAAGTTAAAATTCAAGTCAGAAATTTAATAATCTCACATTCAGAGCAAAGCTCTAAATGTGAGGATGTTGGTTTCTGAACTTGAATAATTTATAAAAACTGGATTCATCACTTCTTATCTTTTCAGGGGTAATCCTCCCATTCCAGATCCTGCACCAGAAGGAACCAAGTTGTTGGACCTGCCGCTCGAACTCCTTGGTGAAATTCTCTCCCGGATAGGAGAGGATGAAATCAGGGAGGTGTTTGCCGCACAACGGATATGCAAAAAGCTCAGGGATGCTGGGAACCTTACCATCGTGTACAAGCGATGCGAGGTTGACTCCTCCACTGTGAAGAGAGGGCAAGAGAGAATCCGTTGGCAGAAGGAGAGATTCCTGCGAACATGCACAGCGGCAGGAAATTTCAATCTCCAGATCATTCTCGCACTAATGGCATTTGCAGAAGGGAATGAGGGGCACGCTTGTGAACTGCTACGCCCAGGAATCGAGGACAACCATAAGGCATCGATCTTCACCCGGGGGCTGATGCTTATGAGCAAAACGGATGAAGGCCAAGTTGAACAAGGGATCGGAATGATCGAAAGAATGGTAACAGATCGGTCAATTCTTCAGTACACGTCTACCAACGTCCTCGGATGGATGACGGACGACCCAGACACTCCATACCTATGGGCAAATCAAGGGGACAGAATCTACTGCCCAAGGAGGCGTGAGCCCATGATGGACCATAACGGCTGGTGTCTGCGGTGTGAGTTGACCAGTTACATCCACTGGGCCAGATTCCTATTCTGAAGAAAGAAGGACGAGTCCTAGTCCCACTTTACCCTGCTTTATTTCAATTCCGTTTTAGTAGTAGTAATCTGCAAGGGACTCCTCCTTTTGTGTGTGCAGGTTCGTATTAACTGCACGAGAATCCCTTGCCTCGGTTGTATTTATTTGCTTTCCCTAAATTGGAACTCAGCTTTTGAGGCCACTGAACATATCTTTACTTGCTTTCCTTTTCTAAAAAGATGTCTGTACAGTCCGAGATGAATAAGTGACTGTCAGACCAAAAATATGCTGTTGACATACTCAGTATGTCAGCAGTGCTTCTTTACTGCTTTCAATTAAATAACCAGCAAAAATATGCATAAACTTGCTCTAAATTCACATGTTGAATTTAGGCTTATGATTAAATTTTCAAACTTTTAAACTGGGATAATATAATTGAAGACATGCATGAAATGAATTCCTGAGGTTTTGAGTTATAAAAATTTAATGATGCGATCAGCTTATTGGGTAATAAATCTGCATGTTAGAGATTTTGATTGAATAAATTGTTAGAATTAAGTTTTGATTAAATTTGAGAATATTGTATGACATGAATCAACCCAACCTTGTGAGATTTGAGCCATGAGTCACTTTTACTCATTTATTTTCTTTGATGTGTGAATCATTTTGATTAAAGGAAACTAGAACTTGCAATTGGGACCGATTCAAGACCATGTCATATTCCCGAAATCGAGCATATGATCGAGGCACCTAGAAAACCCAAATTTTTGGCCTTCTTTTGAAATCCAAACCCAAAAATATTTTCCCTTTAGGATTAACCAATTTGAGCCTATAAGCCTAATTTTTCTTTGAAACCCTCTATATTTTCCTAGCCTTACAAAAAGACCAAGAAATTCAAACCCAAGTGTGCAAGAAGGAATTCTGTCAAGGCATTACAATTTTTGATCATCAATGAAAACTATTAATCGGTATGTTATAAACCGATTCATAAAAAAAAAAAAAAAGAGAGAGAGAAAAATGTTGAATTTCAGTCAACAACAATAAATTGCAAATGACAAAGCAAATTAGACATAGTCTAATGTCATGCAAGAGAAAAGCAGAAGAAAGAAATAAATAATGATGATCATAAATTTTAAATAAAAATGCCAAGTTATAATAGATTAAACTCTTGCCACTTCCTAGCCCAATTATTCCCCTTTCCTACCTAATGTTACAACCGTATGCCCCGTTATAACCTTAAATAAGACCTCATGATCTCGATTTGAAGAAATGAGCAGGTGGCGAGCTGGTCTGATTGCAAGCTTATGGGATAATTTAATTAAATTTGATTTGGAGCGTTCATAATTAAACCCCAATTGAGAGTGAGTGAATTTTCCGATTCTCTTATATGTGAGGCTCTGTTTTGTTGCACATGTTCATGTCATCCTCTAATTCTCATCCTTAACCTTTGCATCTTTCAAACATGATATTCATGAAGGATTAATAATAATGTTTGATTTGTAGGCCCGATATAGTGAGCAAGTATCATTTCATTAAACACTGCAATCAAGGGAATTTAATACCTGTAGTTTTTGATTGTCTTATCCCAATCCAAAAAGGATGTGATTTATGAAGCCACGAAAATGAATTGAATATGTAGAGTCCGTGTTCTTACGAACATTGACTCTGACTGCTCGGGGACGATCAGTATTAAATGTGAGGATGTTGATAATGGCCAGAAATGACCATTATTTTCAATCCATTTCCGTGTCTTAAACGGGCATTTGATCGCATTCCGGTCTTACATTAAGTAAGAAAGCAGTCGAATTGGACTGATTTATGCATAATTGTAAAAAAATAAGTTGATGTGAAAAAGACATAAATATGTAATTTTATTACATATTTATGTTAGAAAAATCCAAAAACATAAGAAAAAGAAAAGAAAAGAAAAAGGAATGAAAAGATGGGCAAAAGAATAAAGCAAGCCCACAAAATACAAAAAGATGGGAAAAAGATAGAGAAGCCCACAAAAAGAACATTTTTCGGCCCATCCGGCCCAATCCAGCAGGCCCAGGAAGATCTTTGTCGCGGAAGCCCTTTGGCGCGATGCAGTGTTCCGCGACAAAGGAGGGTTCCGCGACCAAGCAGCCCAGATGAAGAGGAAACCACCCAAGCCCCTTTGTCGCGATGACCTTTGTCGCGATGGCATGCTCCGCGACAAAGACATGACCCGCGACCAAGACAACCAATTAGAGACACAAGACCCAGTCGAGAAGCCTTGCCACATGCAGTGTGTTCCGCGACCAACTTGATGCTCCGAGACAAAGCTGTGATGTGTGTGATATCTTAAGACACAATGGGCTAGAATCAAGGCCCATGGGCTTAGGGTTACACTTCTATAAATATGAGGTGTCTCCCATAAGCTAAGGGTTGGAAAAAATTGGAATTTTGTGGAGCTCCCTTGAAGGCAAGCTTAGGAGTTCTTCCTTAGGTAGAGTAGTTTAGATTTATTTTCATGTATTATTTAATTTTTGCTCTTAGCTTAGCTTAGTTTAGTGTTTTACTGTTCACAGTTAACTAGATAGCCACTTTTATATCATGTTTTGGTTTCTAAACTCTTATTTTTAGGGTTTGTAATACCCAAATCATGGGTATTAACAACACCCCTTCAATAATATGGGAAAACATTCTTCATTTGTGTCCCAAATCATGAAATGGGTCTCACACCCCATGGATTTATGCTTTCTTTTTCATTTTGGGGTCTTTTGACCCCCATTTCGCTATCTTTATGTTTACTGTTGGCATATTATGGATAATGTTGTGTGGATGTGTGATCAAATCCTAGATTAGGACTCTTGCTTTATTTTAATATTCTGTCCAGCTTTGTTTATTTTTGTTTAAGCATGTTCTTCCTTATTTTGAATGTTTCTTGCTTGTTTTTAGCTTAGAATAGCTTTTTGATCTGAAATAGGGTGAGATCACGCTGTTTGCATGCCACTGTTCATTTCTGCTTTTTCTGACTTTTGTCCTGAACCACCTTGGGCGCCAACCGCCTCTTGGCGCGGAGCCACGTTCCGCGACAAAATGGTTGTTCCGCGACCAAGGTGTTTCAAGACACTTGTCTCCATAATTTAAAACCCTTTGTCGCGGAATACCTTGTCGCGGAGCCACGTTCCGCGACAAAACCTTCCATGCATAGCGACAAAGGAGCCAAACTCTCGCATTTTGTCTGCATGGCTTTTTGTCGCGGAATCATCTTGTCGCGGAACCACATTCTAAGACAGAAAAATTATGCCATGTTCCTTATTCTTTGAACACTTTGTCGCGGAATCACCTTGTCGCGGAGCCACGTTCCGCGACAAAACCTTCCATGCATAGCGACAAAGGTTCAAATGCCTTAGGAATTTTCTGAAAACACTTTGTCGCGAAACATTCTTGTCGCGGAGCCACGTTCCGCGACAAAATCTTGCATAGCGACAAAGAGGCGTTATGCTGCCAAAAATTCTAAAAACTTGTCGGGATGCCCATGGCGCGGACCTCGGTCCGCGACAAAATCTATGGTATCGCGACAAAGATTCACTTCTCTCTATTTTAATCTCAAACAATCTTCATTCCCTTCCTATATTATGTTGCAACACACACATCATAACCCCACGGGTTAAGGTGTAATAGTCTGGAATTGCAATATAGGGTGTTATGCTGCCCAAATTTTGGTTCTCCATTTGCATCACTTAACTAATTGAACCCTTGAGTCATTGATGATTAAAGGTTGAGATTAGCAATAATCAAACTTCAATAATCATCATGATTAAAGGACCTTTGTTCAATTGCCATTAAAACACTCCTCTATAAACAAAATCTTGATGGCTTAAACAGATAATCTGGACTGTAATTAATTATGGTAGGAAGGATTATTCAAGACCATCAATTGTGGACCCAATCCACAACCGTGCATGAGAAACCAATGTCTCTCATACACGAAATCTCCTTTTTTTCCTTATTGATTTTGTCTTTGCGTGTTGTGTGTAACAATTAGTAAAGAATACATCAGATTAATGTTGGTGGGTATTCCCTCATGGATAACTAGCTCGTAATCTGAGTATTAGTTACTAAGTGTTATTTTGCATGGTCTGGATGACTGTCAGTGGAAGCCTTGGCGGTTCGCCCATCCGGGGTCATAATAGCTGCTCGGCTGACTCCCATCCAGATACAGTTTTATTTTCCTTATCTTAATTTCCAAACCCAAATTCCAATCTGTAACGGGAGCCAGTTGGCATCAGTCAATGCCAGCTGACGACCACTATAGAAGGGAAACATGTAGGTTTTTATCCGAATTCACAGATAGTGGAGGCCTAACTGGTGTTGACACCACCATTATAGGGTCTAAGCTGTCTAAATTCGCTCCATCCGAATAATTGGGAAATTGGACAGTAGATGTTTACAGTCCACCTGATTACTCTGCCATTACTTTGGTCCCTTGACCCCTTCATATCTGTGTTTCACCCTCTGTCTAGACCCGCATCTATATTTTGGGTCAATTAATTTTACACTTCCCTATATCCTTATGCATGATAATATTATGTACCATTGTGGTCTGTATTTATTTTGGGATCCTTCCCTTGGACGATAGAAGTCTAGATCTTAAACAAGATATTGTGTAATAAATTTCCAACAAAAATTTCTTTATAAAATCCGGATCGGAGTAAGGGATAAATTCCTCAGTTATGACTAATTCATATTCTGTCAATGGTTGTGTTTTGGGAAATTAGAAGCAGATGCAGCGATTAGGTCTCACCTAGACTGAAAGGGTCTGTGTATTAGCTGAGAGTCTAGTACCTGATAGGGAATGATTTTCAAATCCATTATTTCCAAAATTGTTGGTTGTCGGAAATCTAAGATTGAGTGCTACACCGAGATGGGGTCCACTTGGACTCAAATACAGTGTAGTAAATAATCTTAGAGGAACATCATCCAGGCCTTGGTTACTTTCTAAGATAGGGTTGAGTTTTCTTTCAACTGCTGTCCTCTTCTGCCAAAGCCTATTTTTTGAGTCCTGAGTGAGTGCATCCGGAGCGAACCAATTCATTGGTTCGTTTCATTAGTTTGTATCTCATAATCACCCGGAAGGAAGTGAACACACTAGTGGTTCACCAAGAGCCGGGAATTCTTGATCCATACTCCTTCATCCTGATAGGGAGCTGTCTTTTACTACCAGGGTCAGATTTTCAAAACCTCCGAGTAATAGGTTTTAAATGCCTTCTTTACTGCTTTCTTTTAACCGCTTTCATTAGAGGTCACTCGGTTGTATTGAGAGTTGTGTAACTGCTACTAGGATTGACAGTTAAGGGATAGTTCAGGGCTTGATTAGAATCTTTGGGTGTGACATGGGGGAATGATAGCAGTACTTGGCATTTCAACTAATGATGTGTCGGGTGTTGCTTTTCCACCACAGATGAAGTAACACACCCAGGCCAGGGCAGTTACAAATCTGTGGTATCTTAGAATTTGCGGTCTTAAGAACATGTAAACTCATATTGTAAGTACCTGTCTATTAAAGGGAAAGCATTATTGAGAGCATGAGAATTAGCTATCTGATAGAATTATCCCAAACAAAGATCTGTGTATAAAAATGGAAGTTTAGTATTGCTTTATCTCACTCTTGTCCAATTTTCATTCTTTTCTTCCTGTCCCTTCTGTCTACATTGTGATCAGCTTCACGGTTGGCACAATGTAAATTTTTCTGCTTTCATAGAAACTGTTTACCGCATTCCTAGAATAATTTTTACCCGCTTTCTAGAATAGACTTACTCGCTTTGTAGAGTAATTTAACTGCTTCCATAATCTAGTTTAAATTCATGTCAGTAGATGTTAATCACTTTTCAAACCTATTGAGCAATACGAATGGAAAATCTAGTAAAACGACGTGGGCCCTGCTTCTATCGCACATCCTCCAGTGAACGATCCGGTCTTACTATAAATTACTGCAATTTTTTGACACCGTGCGCTTTCGGGCCACAGTTTCTCAAACACGAGCAATAAAAACATGACTACTTATAAATACATCCCTAACCACAACCCCGCCATCATAAATTGGTCTCGTTTCATAAAACCTAAACCAGGATCACGATTTTTCGGAAAATACTCATGTAGTGGGAATCAGTCAAAAGTTTCATGGTAGGAAATTTTATGGCAAGAATTGATGAGAAGTATCATGGCATATTTGCCGGGGATCCTCAGTGTGACAGGCTGAAGGTCAACCTATCCCGGCTATGCCATGAGATTTGTCAACATTTCATGACAGAGAGGACCACAGTGCCATTTGAAACCAAAGCACCACACTTGAGTAATAAAAAGACTAATAATCTTAACATATATATCCCTAAACCCTTTCCCGTGAATCGTAGATGCTTTTCATTTAATAAATCTAACCTGGTATATTTTAGAAAGAAAAAGCTCGTGGGACGGAAATTGTCAAAAAGTTTCATGAATCATCGGGCACAGGGTTCGGTCTGTCCGTTGCCTTGATTCCGGATGATACCAAGGGGGATCCGGAAGAAGGTGAGAAGGATAAGGTGCTAGCATTGGTGCCAGCACTGAAGAGGAAGGCTGTGCACCAGTGGAGGAAGCTGCCGGGAGCGAAAAGGGCGCGGGTGGATGAGGGAGGCAGTCCACGGCTTAATGTGGGTTATGAAGGGAGGTTTGATCCACTTAGTGAAGACATGGACGTAGGTCACAGTGATGAGGATGAGGAAGGGGGATCGAAGGTGGCCGAGAGTTGGGCGGATGCAGATGATGCCAGTGTGCAGTAGGGTAAGGCCTGGTTCCGTGTGTTGTTAATTACTTATGGATTTATAGGATATTACAATTATTTCTTGGAATGTTTGTGGATTGATGAGCCGTACGGCGCAGAGATGGATGAGTGACGTCCTTCGGACCCATAGGCCAGACATTGTTTGTGTGTTGGAGCCGAGGGGTCAGTTTGATCGTGTGTGAGGATTCTTTGTACGGATGAGATATGCGCTGGTCTCATTGCAGGAGTCAGTGGGAATGGGGGGAGGTATTTGGGTTTTGCAAGCCCTAAATATTACTTGTAATGTCAAGGTGTTGAACTTGTGTGATAGGATGATCACGGTGGAGCTAGCTAAAGGGAACACGCGTTGGATTCTTACAACTTATATGCATACCATAATTACTATAGAAGGAGGGGGGAATCGGAACTCGCTTGAAGCTCTTGCATGGATGGTAGATGCGCCATGGCTTGTCGTCGGCGATTGGAATGAGATAGCAGGCGAGGATGAGGTCCCGGGGGGGGGGGGGGTTTATATGCCAGAAGGGCGGCTGAGCTCCGAGAGGTGTTTGATCAGTGTCAATTACTGGACATGAATGTGGTAGGGCCAGCATATAATTGGTCTCGTATGGCGGGACAGGGTCGTCGGATAAGCAAGAGGTTAGACCGGGGTATGGTTAACCTATCTTGGGAGAAAACATTTTCTGAGGGGCGGCTAATGTACCTCCCACGAGTTGGGTCGGAGGGATTGATCGTTTCGTTGGGAGGTCATGTGGAAGGAGCATGGGTTGTACAAGGATGTGATTAGTGCGGCCTGTGAGCATGGGGGTGGCGACATATTGGCTGAGTTGGAGATAGTCAAGGAAAAGTCCAAGGAGTTTAACCAGGATGTCTTTGGAAACATTCGAGAATGCAAACGAAAGCTGAAGAATAGGATCTCGGGTGTGGAGAAACGATTGGTCCATGTAGACTCTGCATGGTTATGGCGCATGTTGGCGGAATTGAGAAGTGAGTTGGCGGAAGTTATTATGCAGGAGGAGCTAATGTGGCACCAGAAGTCCCGTGACATTTGGGTTAGAGTTGGAGACAGAAACACTAAGTATTTCCATGCAATGACCAAGGTTCGTCGGAAGAATAATAAAATGTATGGGCTGGAGGTGGAGGAGGGGGAATGGGTGTCGGACGGGGAAGAACTTAAGAAGCATGTGGTGGACTACTTCGCTAAGATGTTTGCAGCCGCCAATTATTCTCCAAGGAGTGAAAAGTTGCCGCGGCTATTACCTATTTCCGAGCAGCAGCGGGCAGCGTTAAGCGAGGAGGTCTCGAGACAAGAGATTCGAGATGCCTTATGGTCTATTCGATCGTTGGCGGCCCCGGGTCCGGATGGATTTCCGGCGGTCTTTTATAATGAATACTCGGAGCCTCTACAGGATTCAGTTTGCAAACTTGTTTTGGAGGTGGTGGCGACGCGGACTCTCCCGGAGGGTCTGGCCCATGCTCACTTATGCTTATTACCGAAAGTGGAAATACCTCGGAGCTTGAAACAGTTTCAACCCCTTACTCTGTGTAATGTCTTGTTCAAGATCATTACGAAGATGTCGGTGCCCAGGTTTCAGCCAATTCTTAGCGGAGTAATCGGACCGTATCAGTCGGCTTTCCTGCCAAGTAGAGGTACGGCGGATAATGCTATTATTTTGCAGGAGATAGTGGCTTCATTGGAAAGTCCGAGATTGATGGCCATGGCTGCGGTCATCAAAATCGACCTTGCCAAGGCGTATGATACGGTGTCTTGGAGTTTTTTGGAGCAGTGCCTCGCGGAATTGGAGATACCGGACGGCTGTCGAGCACATGTCATGGCATGTGTTAGATCTTTAAGCTTCTCAATCCTTTGGAATGGGAGTCCTATTGGCAATATTCAGGCAGAGCGGGGACTGCAACAAGGGGACCCCTTGTCACCATATCTTTTTGTCATCGTGATGGAAAAATTATCACGGGTAATTCTTGATGAGGTCGGGGCAGGCAGGTGGAGGCCCATTCATCTTAGTGTTGGCGGGATTGGTATATCGCATCTCATGTTTTCCGATGACCTAATATTTTGCTCGGAACTGGAGGAGAATAGCATACGTTGCACGAGGGATGTGTTGGAGCGGTTTGGTTCCAGGTTAGGCCTGCTAGCTAATGCTACTAAATCTAGTGCATTTTGTTCCACTAATGCCTTGCCTGGTGAGCGCAACATGATTAGTAGCTACGTGGGGATCCCTGTTGAAGGCAATTTGGGAGTGTACCTAGGGTTCCCGATCATTCATGGAAGGATGAAGCTTGCTCACTTTGACCCGATTATCCAGAAGGTGGAGAAGAGACTATCTACGTGGGCCGCCTTCTTACCCAATAAGGCCGGTAGAATAACATTGGCTAGGGCAGTCCTTGGTTCCATTCCCATGTATGTCATGCAAGTGCACATGCTTCCCAAAAGGGTGTGCAATAGACTTGATCAGATTAGTCGGAGATGGATATGGAAGGGAGCGGATGGGCGAGGCCTTCATCTGATTAATTGGGAGGTGGTTACAAGACCTCGGCAGCGTGGGGACCTCGGTCTTCGTCCGGCCAAGGAAGTGAATCTGTCGCTCTTAGGTAAGCTGTTGTGGGATTATGTTATGGATTCGGATAAGCTCTGGGTCAAAGTGTTGTGGCACAAGTACGGAGGAGAGGTTGGTGTGATGCCAAAAGCTCACTATAGAAGTACGAAGGTATGGAGAACCATGGTGAAGCTTGGTGACATCTTTGAACATGCTTACGGTGTCTGTATTGGTAAGGGGGACAGTTCGTTGTGGTATACCCCGGGGTGGGAGGGTAAGTGTTTGTCTCAAATGGTCCCTTTTGTCGACTACCATGATGTTAGCCTCCAGATTAAGGATGTGGTGGAAAATGGACAATGGCGATTGGAGAGGTTTTATTCTTGGCTCCCGGAGGACACGAAGCAGGCGATCATGGCCTCGCCTGCCCCGCTGTTGTGTTCATCCTCGGCCGATTTGTTGCATTGGAGGGGAGACGTTAAGGGGGTGTATAGTGCAAGTTCAGGATACAGGTGGCTGCGATCAGGTGGGGTTTGTGAAGAGGGGTGGCATTGGATGTGGCATTCGAACATACCTGAAAAGATTGGGGTGTTGCTATGGTTGCTTGGGCATGGGTTGCCAACTAACCGGCTTAGATTCCAGCGGGGACTCGCTTCATCGCCGTTGTGTTCGATTTGTGGGGATAAAGAAGAGGATTGGAAGCACGCATTATTCCTGTGTGGGTGGGCGGAACAAGTGTGGCAACGGGCTGGGTTTTCCTTCATGCCTTCATTGGATAGTGTTGCTTCGGAGGACTATCGACATTGGTGCCGGTGGGCTTGGAGGACCTGGGGCCCTCGGTTCCTTGCACATCTGTGGGTGGTCTGGTGCCATCGCAATGCGTGAGTATTCAAGGACGATGTGGTGCCGCGAGACAGGGTGGTGGCTGCGGTTGTCGCCTTTCAACATAGCATGGAGAAGTGTGGGGATAGAGGTGGAAGGGAGGGTCCGGTGAGAACTATTTCATGGATAGAGGATGGTGTGCATGGCTCGGTGTTGCACTCGGACGGGGGTGTTTTGAAGGAGGAGCAGAAGTCGGGGTTTGGCGCTGTGGTTCGGTCGAGTAACGGTGGCTGGATTGGTGCATGCAGCGGGGTGGCCGGGAGGCGGACGATCCTCAAGGTTGAGCTTCTTGCGCTCCGGCAAGGCTTGCTGCTGGTGCTTCAACTTGAAGTGCACTTGAGAGCTTGTTATGTGGACTCTATGCTGGTTGTTTCCTTGATCCTTGGGGAGGCATGCACACGACATTTATTTTGGTTGTTGATCAAAGAAATTCAGGGGGCCATCCGAAGCATGGAGGGGTGTCAGTTGCGGCATGTATGTAGAGGGGAACCAGGTTGCTGATGCATTTGCTAGGAAGGCTACACGAGCCGAGGAATTCTTCACCACTTGGGCGTATCCCCCAGATGATGTTCAACAATTGATCAACAATGATGCGGCAGGGATGTGCTACCTCAAACGTTGATGGAGTGCAGCTGTGATGTTTAAATTTTGTTTAGTTGGAGTTTGATACTTGTTTTTTTCTTTTCTTTCTTTTATTTGTTTGCCCGCCTTTTCAAGCTGTTTTACAAAAAAAAAAACTTTTCATATAATATTTATTTATCAAAATATTTTAATATATATTTTTAATGTATTTATTATTTTCTTTTATGTATTGTAAGTTATTAATAAAAAGAGAAGAAAATAAAAAGCTATAAAAACCAAAAACTCAGAAAAAAAATATAAAAATAAAATTATTTGCAAAAACAAAAAAAATGATAAAGAAAAAAAAAGAAATAATGCAGGATGCATAACAAGTAAAAAAATAAGAAATGCAAAAGAAAAAAAAAAGAAATAAAGGGGATATAGCGGGATGAACAGTATCGCAAGATATCAGGTGTACTGTTCGAATCTGCTAAAATTGTCGATGCCGTTGAAGAATTTGGAGGCAGCAATGGAGCTCGCGCTCCATCGTTAATAGTGTTCCACGCTATTGTAGAGGGTGTGTTGGAATTGGTCTTAACTTGTCTTTTATACTTGGCCTTAACTCCGTCGTTAGTACTTTCATATTTATGTATATTTGGTTTATTTTAAAAATTGATATATTTTGTATTCTAAAAATAGTAAATATTAAAGTTTTAAAAATCAATTAAAAACTTTAAATTATTTAAACATATTTTTTAAATATTATTCTCCTATTGTGAAATTTATTTATCTGTGCATTTATAAAATAAAAATAATAAGGATTTCAAGATATTAAATTACTCATTATCAGTATATATATATATATATATATATATATATATATATATATATATATATATACTAGAACTCGGTCGGTGGCGCGCGCTATGCTGCGCGTACCAATGAGAAGAAAATATATTGTAGTTTGTCATGGTCCGATAAATAATGTGCATGAAAATTGCGTCTAAAGAAATGTTTTTATATTGGGGAAGCACTGCTGCTAGAGATTGATGGTAAGTGTGGTTGCCTGCAAATACTTGTTAAAAGGCAGAAGGCATGTATGTGTAGCTCTGAGGTAAGAAAGGGTATCCAATCATGTTTGTAAAGGGTCCCAATGGAAGCGTGTGCTGAGAATATGGATGAAGAAGGTGTTGTTGGGGGAGAGGAGGTCCACCAGCTACATTACTTCCAGAAAGGCTGTGTGGAGCAGATTGGGTTGAGGAGAAGGCATATGTCTTCAAAGCCTGGAGACAATTGCAATAGTGAGCTGCCAAACTTACAAAAGATTTATTCAAACTTACTGATAGTAACACTTACTGTAAAAGGATGAAGATAAAAGGATGAAGATTAGAACAGATAAGGAAAGAAAATTAAAGATACTCATGAGTACCTCAGACAGAGAAACCACTGGACCATCAATGGAAGGACTTCCATATTTGAATCATTGTCCAACAGAATCATTGTGAAAGAGAGTACATATTCAATCATTCTGCAATGGAGTGACAAACAGGCTCATAGTTAGTTCAGATAGAGGATAAGAATACATACACAAAAACTAACAAATTATGAAGCTACTACATGTTATACCCAGGCTCGGGATCCATCATATAGTACAAAAATAAAGTTGCTATAGAAGATAAAGGTCACTTTGATAATAAGCTAATAGAAACATAATTACAAAACATAATACAGTACTACTAATGATGTCAATGCCATGTTAATTAAATACCTTTAAGTCACACCTTCAAAATCTATTTAAATGATGCAAAATCATAGCCTTGAACCTATTAAAAATTGCAATTAGAAATGTTACACATACAAAAAATAAAAAAGAAAAAGTAAAAAAATAAAAATAAAATAAGCAACCAAAGAAAAATTAAAATAATTCAACGCGAGCTTACATCTTATTTACAATCCTTTGTCGCTGATTCTTCCAATCGCCGCCATCCATACCCGCAGGCGCCACTCTTTCCCCGTTTATGACCTGACCTGACCGGGAATCTGAACCTGCCCTTGAGCCGCTCGCCCATTATTTTTATCCATATTCAACTTCCTCTTAATTACATAAATCTAAACCCACACACCTGCTTCTAAATCAACTCACGAATAGTGCCAAAATACACAGTAAGATTCTCAGAACACTATCACCCCCAAACATTTTTAAAAAATAAAAAATTAAGGAAAAAAACGGCAGAAAGTAAATACACTGCAAAAGAGGGTTGAGACCACTCGAACTACTTAGTCAATCCCCTAATTTGTGATACTACCAAGGGATTGTGACTTTGGAATTGAGCTAAGACGATTAGAAATTATAGAAACATGCTCATCAAGTTCGGATATATGCACTGTCAGTTTTTCGAAAAGAGTTTGGAAAACAGTTTATGTTCGATGCGATTTGAGATAGCAAACTTTGATGAAAATCTCTGAACTTTTTACACAACATAGATTAATGTGTTAGGATCAAAAGTCTAGTTTTGAGTTTCTCGGATTGGACTCTCGAAATATGAGTTTTAAACAGATTTCAGAAATTGCACAAGTTGGGGTTTTTAGTTTCGATTTTTACGTTTCGTTACAAAGTGACTAAATTGACCCCCCTAAGCCACCCGTATTGATATGAAAGGCATCAACTTACTGTAATGGTGTTCTTGGTCATCCTAGGGTCGTTCGACTCGTCCAAAATTGTCACGAACGGATCTACGCACACATTCTCCTTCTCCTTCAGCCACGAACGTGTTTGCAAGTCAAAGATCCGAAAGTTATGTTGAAGATTGAGATTAAAAACGAGAAAAGGACATATTATAATCCTTACCAATGATCCAAGGACTGTAATCCTTGATCTACACCCTTCTACGGTCGTCGTTGGTTGCCGGAAACGCGTCGGAAAGTCGTCGGGAAGTCGTCGGAAGGTGAGGACTTTGTATTTTGGTGTTGGGAGAGTTTGGGAGTGAAGAGTGAGTTTGAAAGACTGATTATGGGTGAAGGAGGCAGCCCTAATTCGTCTAAAAGCATTCCTCCCGTCTAAAATTCACTTACCATAATCGGGGGTCAAAATTTTGGCAAGAAATCGCCGAAATCGCGCAAGTTGTCAGCTGCCTCTGTAGTGGCGCGGGGTTGGCACGGGGTTTGGCCAAACACCGCGCAGCCTGGTCTGGGCCGTGCGATCCCGTCGGGCATTTTCTCCTCTCTTTCGGGTTTCTATCCTCCTACATTTTTGGGCTCGATTTTTCCGGGTCATTCTCGGATCACGATTCCTATCTTAAATCCATTTCGACTTGAAATTGATTTCATGTTTGAAATCTTAAGTCCGCCGGTTTCGGATTTGTCGGCTTCTAATTCGTCGTATTTTGGCTCCCGTGCAATAATTTATCTAATTAAATTATTTCCGACTTCACAGGTTCTTGGAATTAAAATTCTTTTCCTTCTTGAATTTAATTCCAATTCTTTTGGGATTAATCCATGGAATAACTTCGGGCTTCCTTTCCCTCTTTTATTCCATTTTGAATTTTTGAATCTATCGGTGTTTCATTTCCGAGCAATAATTTATTGTGATAGATTATTTTCTTCTTCCCGGAGATATTTCGACCTTGATCGGATTAAGAAATTAATTTTATTCCTTTAGACGCTGATAAAAATCTCGGGTGTTACAGGGTCTGTGATGCTCTGTATTGGCCTACAGTTCAATAATAAATAATTAATAAGAAAAGAATTTCAAAATATATTCATATGACAAAAACATATTTTGAAATCATCATGAAACAATTGTTCAGGCCTGTGGTTGAAGTAATTGACGAAGCCGAGCACTCCTACGAACATGTTGTGCATTGGAGTCATGCGCACCTTCCTCTTGAAAGGTTGATTGCTCGTTGCCATGTAATCGATGTTGAACATTGCTCCGACGTTGATTGCTTGATTCAGCTAAGGTTCCATCATCTTGCGACCGCTTTTTTCTTGTAACTTCTATGTTGAACATTGTGGTACTGAACTTTTTGAAGTTTCACCTGTTATAGGTAAATATTGAGAACAGTTCCATAAAATATTGAATAGGTAAATATTGGACCAAGCATCTATTCTGAGAACAGTTCCATAAAAATTGATGATGAGTGACCTACTTAGATCCATAATGCTAAAACTAATTCTGGAAAATTAATATGAATGATAAAAATTGTTACAAGAACCTGTTTTTCAACACTTTAAAACAATTCACACAGTTAATGGGAATGCAAATAATCTTATCATCGATAAAAGATTGCCTCATGTGCAATTAATCTAATATAAACATACTTAAGAATTTGATTATCAATAGCCCTAATCAAGAAATTGAAGTATAAATCACACTGGTGTCCACAGCTTGAATGAGTGGTGTGTCAGGGAAAATAATAAGGGGCTAAAAACGTTATAAGACAAAAACTTTGAAATCCAGATCTTCATTGGGCGCCTGATGAGCATATGTTTAGGAAAGTTAAATTACATAATGTTAACAGTTTTTCAAGAAATAAAAATTGAACATCCCCCAATGCATATTTAAAAACTCAAGAACACAATTAAGAGATCAATTAATTACCACTCTTTTTTATCTTCAACACACCAATGAAGGAAGACGGGAGGATAGGGCCGATCAGGAACGTCAATAGACCATCCAAATGAAATGCCTGATTAGGATTACAACATCAGTAAACAAGTTATAATAAAATAAATTGGCAAGAGTAGAAGACAACTCACTTTAAGAAAATTCCCAACCATATTTTATTCATTGCTATTTTATCCGAACAGCCATGCCAATATAAGTAAACTTCTCTAACTATTAAAGATCAATAAATTAATGGAAGGAGGGGGCATGAATGAGCATCAGGATTAACAAGTCCCAGAAAAATATTAAAGTAGTCAAATTGCAGACAAGAAGATGTCCAATAAGCATGCACAACAGATCATGCTAAAGAAATGAGCTTTTTAAGCCAAGATGCAGAAGAATAAACCAGAGTCGCAGACTTATTGCACTCAATCATATGACAGCAGGACACATGAAACACTGGAGGCAGAATATACATACCTATGAACTATCCAAAACAAAGCCAATTTCAAATAGAAATCAAGTGGAACAATAATTAATTGATCACATTTTCACATATCCTTTAAACCAAATTGAGGATAAACAAGCATATAATACTAAAACATCTACATAGGCATAAATGAATCAAAATAGCCAATATCTATGTCTGACAAGTGGATAGTGCAGAGATCAAGAGATTTATTTGACAACCAAATCTGTCCACAGTTCCACACAAAATATTCAAAACTAATATTGATCTATGCATTATGTCAATAATCTATTGTGATCACTCAACTCACCCTACCACAAAAAGGAAAAAGGCCTGAACTTCAGCCACAGGGAATCCTCACAAAATGAGAATACAGCTGAATAACTACTTAAGATAAACACACAAAAAAAGCGTTGCCAGGAATTCTATTCCATCCATCCAAAGTCCAGTCATATGTAAATTGTCGCAGATAAAACTCAAGGACACAGATCAAATTCAGAATGAGATAACTTTAACAAACCACAATTTCAATCTCAATAGTTCATCAAACCCCTAAATCTCAATCAGTTAAACCATTCTTTATACTCCAGAAACAATCAAATTTGAAATTCATTTCAAAAACACAACTTGACGCCATTATATTTTCGCACAAGTTCAATTTTTGCAGTTGAACTGAGAACTTGTACAGTAGATACCACTATACCAGCAGGAAGCAGTGAGGCGTTGTCACGTTGAGGCGGAGGCGGGGGCAGAGTCGTGGACGGCGAAGGCACTGGTGGAGTCGCGGACAGCGGAAGCAGAACGCTGGTACAGGCGTGGACGGCAGAATGCTGGTGGTGACTGGTGAATAGGCGTAGCCACGGTTCCACACACAGACGACGGCGGCGGGGGCGTCCCTGCGGTGTCGAATTCGGTGGACGAGTTCGGGTACCGGGGCGGACGAAACAACAGCGGCCTGATTACTTCCAAGCTTGCTCGAAGAGGCTCAATGATCTAAGAGAGGACACGGGTCGCAAGGAGCGCGGACCGAGCAGGGGAGAGGCGGCGACACTCCTGCGCGTTGACGACGGTGAGGGCGGCACTTCTGGGCGTTGACGTCGGTGTAGCTATGTTTCACTATGTGAAAACTGAAAGGGGTTGCAGTCGGACGGAGAGAAGACGAAGGAAAGGTTTATTGGCATTGGTAATGAGAAAAGGCAAGGGTATGGATTGGTGAATAAGACGGCAGAACAGACAAAAATAAGGCAAGGACAAGAAAGGAATTACACAATGGGCCTCACAATTATATATAATAGATATAAAGAATTTTCTATACTTTAAAAAATAAATACATTCAAATATTTTGTATTGTTTGTTACCAAAAAACATATTTTGTATTACCTCCGTTTCTTTTTAAGTGTTACGTTTCTCTTCTGCACGTTTGCCAATGCACATTTTAAACTATTAATAACTCAAATTCGGTATAAGTATACATTCTAAAAATTTGATATTTAAAAACTATAAGATGAGACGAATCCAATAAGATCTCACTTGACTATATTTTTTCTTGTATAACTATAAGAAAAATAGAAGTCAAAGTGTTACAATGAACAGTACAAATAGTCAAAATGTAACACTTATTTAGAAACGGAGGGAGTATTGTTGTAGCAAGATGACATATTTTTAAAATGAGATAATAACTAAAATAGGTCACTTGAAGGAAGTTCTTCCACTTTTAGGCCACGATATTTTGATTTAGGGAAATGAGCCATTAGATGGATATCGGGCCGAATTTAAATCATTTTTTGGGCCGTAATGACCTAAAAGTGGAAATGACTCCTTCTAGTGGTTTATTTTAGTTTATTTTCCATTATTTTTAAAATTTACTAATACTCATTCCATGACATTATTTATATCCTACTTTGTTTTTTTTCTTGTTCCAACATTTTTATTTCATTTTAATTTTAAATATTAATCGTCAAACCTACCCATCACATTACATTAATAAATAAATAGATTAAACTTCTAAATTCACTACCATTAATACTTCCAATCCAACCTAACACATAAATAAATAAATGAGTCACCAACTTATTAGAGCCTGTTTGGATTGGCTTTTTTCCAAGTGCTTTTGGCTTTTGCTTCTGCCAAAAGCACTTTTGAAGAAAAAAGAGTGTTTGTTTTGGCTTTTTACAAAAAGCAAAAACACCTCGAAAAGCTGCAAAAGTGCTTCTGGGAGAAGCAGCCCAGGTGGTGCTTCTCCGAAAAGCAGAAGCCAAAAGCACCTAGTAATGTGTGCAGAGTCATAAATGCCCCTATTAATTTATTTAAATTACACTATAAATATATACTATCATATATAAATAGCATATCCTTTTTGGTAATTTACACATTTCAAAAGCACTTTTCACTTTTATACATCAAAACACACTATTGAAAAAAAGCTGCTTTTTAAACATTCCATCCAAACACAAAAGTTAACTGCTTCTGCTTTTGGCTTTCACTTCTGCTTCTGCTTTTGGCTTATGCTTTTTTTAAAAGCCAATCCAAACGGGCCCTTAGAGCCTGTTTGGAATGACTTTTTTTAAGTGCTTTTGACTTTTACTTCTGCCAAAAGCACTTTTGAAGAAAAAAGAGTGTTTGTTTTGGCTTTTTAGAAAAAGCAAAAGCACCTCGAAAAGCTGCAAAAGTGCTTCTGGGAGAAGCGGACCAGGGGGTGCTTCTCCGGAAAGCAGAAGCCAAAAGCACCTAGTAATGTGTGCAGAGTCATAAATGCCCCTATTAATTTATTTTAATTACACTATAAATATATACTATTATATATAAATAGCATATCCTTTTTGGTAATTTACACATTTCAAAAGCACTTTTCACTTTTACATATCCAAACACACTTTTGAAAAAAAACTGCTTTTCAAACATTCCATCCAAACACAAAAGTTACCTGCTTCTGCTTTTGGCTTTCACTTCTGCTTCTGCTTTGACTTCTACTTTTTTTAAAAGCCAATCCAAACGGGCCCTTAGCCTCGTTAGGAAATTAAAAATAAAACATAAAACACACATAAATAAAGGCAGAAGTGCGAAACTAACTTAACACGAAAGTCGAACAAATGTAAGAAGATGAAGAGCCTGTTTGGAATGATTTTTTTTCAAGTATTTTTGGCTTTTACTTCTGCTGAAAGCACTTTTGAAGAAAAAATAGTGTTTGTTTTGGCTTTTTAGAAAAAGCAAAAGCACCTCGAAAAGCTGCAAAAGTGTTTCTAGGAGAAGCAGCTCAGGGGTACTTCTCCGAAAAGCAGAAGCCAAAAGCACCTAGTAATGTGTGCAGAGTCATAAATGTCCCTATTAATTTATTTAAATTACACTATAAATATATACTATCATATATAAATAGCATATCCTTTTTGGTAATTTACACATTTCAAAAGCATTTTTCACTTTTATGCATCCAAACACACTTTAAAAAAAAAAAAAACTGTTTTTCAAACATTTCATGTAAGCACAAAAGTTACATACTTCCGCTTTTGACTTTCACTTCTACTTCTACTTTTGACTTCTGCTTTTTTAAAAGCCAATCCAAACGGGCCCGAACAACAGTTTGTACAAAGCAACATCTACAAAAATTATATATCATCATATATAATTACATAACAATTGTGCATAAAATCAATTTAGAACCCGCTTGGAATGGCTTTTAGGGAGGTGCTTTTGGCTTTTGCCTCTGTCAAAAGCACTTCTAGTAGAAATTAGGTGTTTGTTTTGCTTTTAAGAAAACGTAAAAGCACTTCGAAAAGCCAAAAAAGTGCTTCTGGGAGAAGCAGCCCAGTGGGGGCTTCTCCCAAAAGCAGAAGCCAAAAGTACCTCGTAAAATGTGTAAGAACTTAAATACCCCTACTACTTAATATAAATTACACTATAAATATATCTTATTATCATAGAAGTATTAAGTAGCACGTCCTTTTTTGTAATTACCACATTCCAAAAGCACTTTTCATTTTAATTCATCCAAATATATTTTTTTAGAAAAAGTCATTTTTCAAACATTCTATCCAAACATAAAAGATATGCTTTTGATTTTGACTTCTGCTTTTGCTTCTACTTTTGGCTTCTGCTTTTTTCAAAAGCCAATCCAAACCATTTAAATTTGGTAATTAATAACGAATATAATCAATGCAAGTGTATCATTTTATTTATTGATTTGTATTGTATGAGTATATATAATGCTTATATATATAATTGCATCATTCTTACATTTAAGCAACTTAAATAATATTTTTAACAATTAATAATTCAAATTTTTTATTAAAATAAAAATTATAAAAATTTGATATTTAAAAATATGTAATTAAATCAATCGAACAATACTTCATTAGACCATATTTGTTCGTATATAACTATAATAAAAAGTTAGGTAAAAAATACATGTACATAATAAATACTACATAAAGGCAAATGTGAGCCGCCATTTAATAAAAATGGAGGACGTGTTAGCGATTACTCTCTCTGTTTGTTTTTTTTTACTTCTCTACTGAATGCAATTCAATACATATTTTAAATTATTAATAACTCAAATTATATACAAATAAAAATTGTAAAAATTTGTTATTATAAAACTACGTGATTAGATGAATCCAATAATATCTCAATTGACTATATTTTATATTAAATAACTATGCTAAAAAGTCGAATTAAAGTTATTTAATGAATAGTACCGACTAGGAAAATGGTGAGGATATTAAAAATGGAGGGAATATATAATAATTTTATGTTTTAAATGATAATATAACTTATTATACACAAAAAATTATTATATAACTCAATATATAGTTACAAAGTAGAGATGAATATAATATGAAATAGAAATTCCTCTATCTTATAGTAGTATACTATTATGTCTTCATCATGCCTTCCACTATTATGTGAGTATACTTTTATTATATATATATATATGTATATATATAAAATGAAAAATAATTACACACATGATTTTTTTAAAAAGGGCATTTTGTTACACCTGTGAAGATCTTTGATAGTGCTTTGATATGTCAAAAACCAATCCATAGAATTGGAAGTTTCTTTCATCTCGGAAGTCAATAATTCTAACATCCACCTGGTTTGTCTTCTTCATTTTGTTACCCGTGTGAAGATCTTTGATAGTACTTCACATGATCATATGTATGATTTTCAGCACATATGCAACGTATTATTCTGTCGTAGGCCAATGATAGTTATCTTGTTATATTTTATTCAGAGGTAATAATTAAAATAGACCACCAAAAGGAGTCATTTCTACTTTTTTGCCACGATATTTTGATTTAGGGAAAATAGCCATTAAAAGGATTTCGGGCCTGAATTTAGGCCATTGGGCTGGAATTCGGGCTGCGATGGCCTAAAAATGGAAATGACTCCTTCTGGTGGCCTATTTTAGTTTTTTGAATTATTTTTTATTTTATTTAATTAAAATAAATAATACTCATTCTGTGTCATTATTTATGTCATACTTTCTTTTTTTTCTTGTTCCAATATTTTTTATTTCCAGTTTAAAGAAAAACAAATATTAATTACCAAATATACCGATCATATCCTATTAATAAATAATACTTATATTAAACATTCAAACCCACTACCATTAATAATTCTCATCCAACCTACAACCATATATCAGTAAATCACACATAAATAAATAAATTTAAATTGTAAATTCATTACAGCCACATTATATAAATTCTTAAGCTACATTTTTTAACCCTAATATATCATTATATTTAATACTAATTATCCCTACATAAAGTACCATGTCCGAAAATTTTGGGATACTTATAATAAAATATGTTTATTTTTAATTATAATTTATTTGAATATGTGTTTGTTTTACTTATTTTATTAATATTTATTTTATTTCTTATATACTCCATTCGTCACATTATTACTGTTAAAAAAAATAACTTAAAAATTTATATAATATGATTGTAATGAGTTTACAATTTTAATTTATTTATTTATGTGTGATTTACTGATATGTGGTTGTGGGGTGAACTGAAATTATTAATGGTAGAGGGTAATTTGAAAGTTTAATATATTTATTTATTAATGTAAGGTAATGGGTAAGTTTGACGATTAATATTTAATTATTTTTAAAATGAAAATGAAATAAAAAATATTGGAACAAGAAAAAAAAAGTAGGACATAAATAATTACACAAAATGAGTATTATTTATTTTAATTACATAAAATAAAAAATAATTGAAAAAAACTAAAATAGGCCGCGAGAATGAGTCATTTTCAATTTTAGGTCATCGCAGCCCGAATTCCAGCCCAATGGCCTAAATTCAGGCCCGAAATCCTTCTAATGGCCTATTTTCCTAAATAAAACTATAGTGGCCTAAAAGTGAGAATGACTCCTTCTGGTGGCATATTTTAGTTATTACCTCTTTTATTCAGATTGTATTTCAATAAATGAATTATCAACGTGTTCATCTTATAAGGATTTTTAAGAAACAAAATGCATCCATTATCAGCCTATATTAATTAAAAAGATCAACCGTTTTCTTCTGTTTCAACAATTATCATATACAGTAGGATCCAGAAAATCTTTTAAGTGGTGTCCCGAAAAATAGTGAAAGCTATATTTAAATTACTAGCACACCCGCCCGCGCAATGCGCGGGAAGTAAAATTTACATTTTTTAAGAACATAACATAATAATTTAAAAATTCAAATATTCTATTTTCAAAACTTAATTTGTTCATGCCTATTTCCGACCACATATCTATATAATAAATCATGAATACTTTTTGTCATATGCAGACTGTATTGCCCTTATTAAATATACTTGATTCTTTTTAATTTTAAGGGTTATACAGTAATTATGCCTTAAGTTTCCACATAAATGCTGATTAATCATCAAGAAACGCACAGTCATCCAAAATAATTACACGTCAGCGTTGAATCATCCCACATGCCACGTGATCAATCTTTTAAATATTCTATATTTAGATAATAAATCTATTTGTTAGGATAAGAAAATCTTGAGAAAATCTTTCCATATATTTTAAAAATATATATAAATTAAAAATAAATTATAATATATTTGATATTTATGATAAATTTAGTTAAACCAATATATTATAAATTTTTTAATTAATTGAATAAGTAATTTTTTTTCAAATATATATTATATTATTTATATTAGAATTCAAGTCTAAAATATTAACCTAATCAATATAATAAAATTAAAAATGTGTTGTTTGGGTTGAACACACCTTTGACGACACACATAGGTGTAAATATTTACCAAAAAAATAATAAAATAAAAAATTAATAATAATAATCTTTTAAGTAATTTATCCAAATATATATAGTTAATAAGACATTATAATCCGTTTTAAAAATTTAATCAAAATTCAATCCTTATTTTTTCTATAAGGTTTAATTTTTAACTATATTTTTTATCATAAAAATAATTTTAATAAAAGAAAATAATATAAAGAAAAAAATTATTGAAAAAATATTTTTTCTTATCAACATAATCCAGAATTTTGCATTTTTTTAGTTTCTCAAAAAGGTCAAAAATTTTATTAGTCGATTTTGCGATGTCATTTGCTGATATATTGCCAAGAAAAAAGATAAAAATTGAAGTGTTAATTACTACCTCCGTTCTCAAATAAGTGATCCATTTGCATAGTAGTCACTATTCATTGAGTAACTTTGATTAATTTTTTTAACATAGTTATAAAAGAAAAAACATATTCAAGTGAGATCTTGTTAGATTCGTCTAATCACGTAGTTTTAGAATATCAAATTTTTATAATTTTTATTTATGTACAATTTGTGTTATTAACCTTTAAAAATGTGCCTTGGACGACGTGAAATGCAGGAATGGTGCATTTAAAAGAGAAAGATGAAGTATATAACTATAGAACATAGCCCTTCTGTGTATCGAAGCGTGCATAACATTAAAAACATGCATAATACTTTTAATGATGTGCCAAAAATGTATTCGCTTATATATTATTACTAAGAAAAATAGGAAGACAATCATTATATGATAGTTGAAAAACTGCTAATTTTGATGAAATTGTAAGTATAAAAAGTGGATACTTTTTTTTTTTTATTGTAGTAACTTATTGTTCTCCACTAATTTTCTATTCAATTATCAATCACGCATTTTTGGATTCATTCTCCACAATTAAATCATCTTCATATTAAGATAAATGATGAATATAATGAAGTATGATAGTTTGAATTCATTCAATAACAACAAATATGATTGGAGAATCATTGTGAAAGTGATTCATATACGGGACAGTTACAATATATAAGTAAATAAATAAATCAAATGCCATACATATTCTATTGAATGTCAATATGACTATATACTAATTTTATACATAATCACCTCCACATAAATAGTTTTCATACTACAATATTTATATAATGATAGTATGGAATTAATTCTCTCATATCATTTATGTTCCTATTTGAATTTGATTGCTCATACCCCATTCAGTGTGATTGTACCAATTTCAGGTGATTGTTATTTTCTTATGATGCCCAAGAAATTTTTCCTTAGTAACATAATAATATTTTTCTTCATTTTTATTGTATACTTTGTCTATTCATGTTGTGTGGGGCTATGAGTTATGAGGTTTAGTTTTACAATTAGTTGGTCTTTGTTGTCATTGAATATAAGTTAGTTGTTTGCTTTTTTCTTCCATTTCTTTTGATCATATTTATTGGCAATTCTTTAGGTTAGTGGCTGTATATGAATGTGGGAACTTGAAAACAAAAAAAATTTGCTAACATGAGAAAGTGATCTCATAGAAAACTTAATATTATGAAACTAGTTGTATAGAATGAGGAACAATTATATAATGGGAATAACCTGATGATTACCACCAGTAAATATAGGTTGTAGTTATAACCAAAAGGATTGAGATTTTTCGATTTCTTACCAACTAAGATCTTAATTATTTTCTAATATTTTCTAGGTCTTCTAAATAATGGTTCGTATAATATAATTAATTGAATCCATCCCTCCTACTATCTTATTGAAATTGCGAAAATTCGTACTCATGGTTTAGAATAGTCTGGTTTATTGAAATTGGTGGATCAAGATATACATATAGAAATTCAGGTTGATTATCTCGAGGTAATGAACTGATTATTTATTTTGTCGCATGTTTTATGATCAAATTGATACAGATTCTTATGGTTTCCTACGCCTATGTTATGAATTTAAAATAAGAAAACTTTATGCACAAATAATAATAAGACCACAAATACTTGATTTTTATTTGAAAAAAAAAAGAAAAAAACACCGCCTGCGAAGCGCGGGTCAAAATTCTAGTTATTAAGAAAAAAAGGTGAGAAAAACGATGATAAAAAAGAGTGATCGTACCATAAAAATGTAAAGTGAAATTTCCTGGAAGTGAATATGGTATTGTTGAATGTACCTACATAATGGTGTGTATGAGCTTTTATGTGATGCGCGCGATGGTTTATGTGATGTTTAGATAATGAGTGATGGATTGCACAATTATGACATGATTAAGTAATGACAACAGAATAACTGAATAATGCTATCAAACACCACAAAAATTATACTTCCCATTACACCTGCACATGTAGGCAGCATATTGTCCGCACGCTAACTATCTTGAAATATTCTTACCAAAACATTCATAAAATAAAAGACTGTATGATAATCATTCACCATATTTTACATGAGATAAACAAATTGTTAGAATACACTTTACATTATATAGGATGAATGTATCTCACCTTAAAAATTCAACATAAAATTTATGACATACAGGCCAATATATTTTCTTAACTTTGTTTTTTAATTAATTTAGACCATAATTAATTTAGTTTTACATTACTTAAATAAAATTAACAAATCTTTATCTTCTATAAATAAATAAAACTAAATCTTATAATACTAAATGTAACACCCCCATTTTTCCTAAAGGTACAGCGGAAGCAAAATGCGGGAAAAATGGGCCGATGTTACTGCCACGCATTCCGGGCTGTCCGAAATACGCTAAGGCTAGCAGGCATACTTGCATAAAATCAGAGTTTAATGTATATGTTAACCACTTTCCGGACAAGCTAGCATATAATTTGCACAGAAACTTATAATACTATAACAAGTATAAAATAAGCTTAAAGATGTTTGGTATAGCGTAACCAAACGGAGGAACGCATTCCTCAAATGAGCTCAACGACAATAATGGAATAAATCCATTGAAATTTTAGTTTAAAAAGAGGTTGTTACCTCGCTTTTCGAAAATAATTTTTTGTATATGTGAAGCGCGTTGTTTAAATCGGTAGGCACAATATTTGTAAAAGTGGAATAAAACCCAATTAAATTGTCCATGCTTAATAAGTAAATTTTTATGGGCCAATAGTTTTGCACAAGATCTGTTAACATTGCTTTGTAAAGGTGGGCTAAAATCCCAAATAATTTTTCCATGCTAAAAATATATCTATGCCAAGTAAAAGAAATGTTTCCCAAAGGTGATTCAAAATTATACAATTTTAAATTTTACATCCCAAACCGTGCCCGTGCAAATGATGCTCTGTCGAACCTGCCGGTCTCAAATCCTGAAAGGAAATGGTGAAAAATGTAGTCAGCGAAAACAATCGCTGAGTAAGTAAACCCTTACTCCCGGAGGAGGTCGAGTTGCAGAAATAATTAAAAATGACATTTATGGAATAAGGCATGCTTAAACGAGGATAATTTATACATATACGAAATATTATACTATATCCCGGGAACAGATAATATAACAATATGCGTTACCGAGAAATAATTATCTCAGCCACCGTGATGTGCAGGTTCCCCGCCGTAGGGCCCAATTCGCACATACACTCAAGGGTGTGGGGGAGGTAAGAAATTTCCTCAACCCACTGTGGGATAAGGTAAAGGCATCGGGCTGAATAACCCCAGTGGTCCCCGCGTGGCTAAAATATGCACAACAAACGAGGGAGTTGGGCAGCAGCGACCCACACACAGTCCCACCCCCGTAACAATGCGCGCTCAAAAATCCGTAGGATTTTGAGAATAGTTGCAACAAATATTAGGCACAGTAAAAAAAATAGCATACCAATATTCTAAAAACGGTAGGGAGCAATAAGCATAAATTTAAAATATAATAAAGCGGTATTTAAAAATTTATGCTTAAGCTAAAATAATTTGGGCTTACTCCAAAGAGTAAAAATCTACTTACAGTTACCGTAGGCTTGGGGTTAACAACACAATGCAGGCGACGAGCAGATAAATTTTCTTGTTTAATTATATTCCACAAGAAGCCTCCAATTGCAACTCTACTTCACCATCTCTCTCCCTAACTCACAATTATCCAAATAATATTCTCTTTAAAAGATTTTTCGACAATCTCAAGGGAGTAATTTCATATAAGGGCATTCAACAATGCCAAATATCATTTCAACTACAAACCTCCATATCAACTTATCATAAATCTGAAAATATCATTTCACGGATCTCAAAATCCAACAATTTCATAATAGGTGCAACATCACCATTTCTTATGTCGCAATTTACGCCAAACAGCTTTAAAAATTCGTACGAAAGGCGTTTGCTCTGAAATTTGAACTGTAGATACTCAACACATAGATGAATAAGTTTCATGTTTTGCACTTTTCAAAATAAGGTACGGAAACAGGTCAAAAGTCGTGATCTTTGTAAAACTACCTTGCTGTCAGAATTTCAACAACAGCGGCTTACATTTCAACGAGTGTTAAAAATATCAAAACTCATTTAAAAATTCTGAAATTTTTACAGAAGGTAGATCACATATAGATAAATATTTTTCATGAAGAAACCATTTATTTTTTTTGATACTTAAGTCCTTCAAAAATGCAGATTTTTAGAAAACCCTATCTTAACACAGATTTCAGCAAATAGTGATTTCAACCATTCGATAAACCAGATCCGATAACTTTGTCATACGAGTTTTAAAAATTATGAAATTTTTCAGAAATATTCTATACTAGAATGAAATATTTCTCATAAAGAACCTAAAGAAGATTCCAAAGGGAAATACGAAAATTAACTCGATCAAGTTAGGGTTTCAGAAAATCGCGCTCACAACCGCGCGGTCGGAGTTAAAAATATTCTGGGAAAAATCCACTCAACGAAAAATTCTGAAATTTTGCACTTGTGTTAAAAAGTCATAGATCTAAATTTTGTATGAAGAAAGATTTGGAAAATTCGGAATCAAAGATCATGATATAGAAAGATTTTCATAAAAGATCCAAATCGCAGAATTTGAAATCTAATGTGCAATCTCTGTAATTTAAAAACTGACGATGACTCTATGGACCAAAAATTACGAAATTTTAACCCTAAGTCCTACACACATATATCTATAACTTTCATTTAGAATGTTTTGAAAAATTCAGATTTGAAAATATCGAAACAAGAGAATCTTTAGAGAACACAGAAACTGTCAGATTTGCGAACAACAATGATTTCGAATTTTGGAACATTATGGACGAGTTCTAGGGCACCAAAACTGAATATGGATGAATTAACTTACAATGTTGGAAGCTCCTTCAATTGCTAGGAGTGCCGAGAGCTTCGGTAAACCCACGAAAACTTCAGGAAGGAGAAAAACTACTCACTAAGAAAAGCCTGCACTAGACTTGGTGTTTCTTGCTCTCTTTAGGATTATGATGAAATGATTTAGTTATTTTGAGATCCGTGAAATGATATTTTCAGATTTATGATAAGTTGATATGGAGGTTTGTAGTTGAAATGATATTTGGCATTGTTGAATGCCCTTATATAAAATTACTCCCTTGAGATTGTCGAAAAATCTTTTAAAGAGAATATTATTTGGATAATTGTGAGTTAGGGAGAGAGATGGTGAAGTAGAGTTGCAATTGGAGGCTTCTTGTGGAATATAATTAAACAAGAAAATTTATCTACTCGTCGCCTGCATTGTGTTGTTAACCCCAAGCCTACGGTAACTGTAAGTAGATTTTTACTCTTTGGAGTAAGCCCAAATTATTTTAGCTTAAGCATAAATTTTTAAATACCGCTTTATTATATTTTAAATTTATACTTATTGCTCCCTACCGTTTTTAGAATATTGGTATGCTATTTTTTTACTGTGCCTAATATTTGTTGCAACTATTCTCAAAATCCTACGGATTTTTGAGCGCGCATTGTTACGGGGGTGGGACTGTGTGTGGGTCGCTGCTGCCCAACTCCCTCGTTTGTTGTGCATATTTTAGCCACGCGGGGACCACTGGGGTTATTCAGCCCGATGCCATTACCTTATCCCACAGTGGGTTGAGGAAATTTCTTACCTCCCCCACACCTTTGAGTGTATGTGCGAATTGGGCCCTACGGCGGGGAACCTGCACATCGCGGTGGCTGAGATAATTATTTCTCGGTAACGCATATTGTTATATTATCTGTTCCCGGGATATAGTATAATATTTCGTATATGTATAAATTATCCTCGTTTAAGCATGCCTTATTCCATAAATGTCATTTTTAATTATTTTTGCAACTCGACCTCCTCCGGGAGTAAGGGTTTACTTACTCAGCGATTGTTTTCGCTGACTACATTTTTCACCATTTCCTTTCAGGATTTGAGACCGGCAGGTTCGACAGAGCATCATTTGCACGGGCACGGTTTGGGATGTAAAATTTAAAATTGTATAATTTTGATCACCTTTGGGAAACATTTTTTTTACTTGGCATAGATATATTTTTAGCATGGAAAAATTATTTGGGATTTTAGCCCACCTTTACAAAGCAATGTTAACAGATCTTGTGCAAAACTATTGGCCCATAAAAATTTACTTATTAAGCATGGACAATTTAATTGGGTTTTATTCCACTTTTACAAATATTGTGCCTACCGATTTAAACAACACGCTTCACATATACAAAAAATTATTTTCGAAAAGCGAGGTAACAACCTCTTTTTAAACTAAAATTTCAATGGATTTATTCCATTATTGTCGTTGAGCTCATTTGAGGAATGCGTTCCTTCGTTTGGTTACGCTATACCAAACATCTTTAAGCTTATTTTATACTTGTTATAGTATTATAAGCTTCTGTGCAAATTATATGCTAGCTTGTCCGGAAAGTGGTTCGCATATACATTAAACTCTGATTTTATGCAAGTATGCCTGCTAGCCTTAGCGTATTTCGGACAGCCCGGAATGCGTGGCGGTAACATCGGCCCATTTTTCCCGCATTTTGCTTCCGCTGTACCTTTAGGAAAAATGGGGGTGTTACAGTTTGGTATCAGAGCGTTTTGCTCTATGAAAATTGTGCATTTAAATATTTTTGAAAGCATTATTTCTATAAAAAGAAGTGCATTTAAATTATTAAAATTTTTGCACGAAAAATATTTTCTGAAACATTTTTTTTTTGCTTTAAGTAGTGCATCTAAAAGTTTTGCCCGAAAATATTTTTTTGAAAGATAAGCCAAGTACTATTTTTAATTTATATTTTGGGATGGGAACACACCCATATGCATATAGGCACGAGCAGAAATCTTTGCTTAATATATGTTTATTTATATTAAGATTTTTTTTTCCGATATCGGATTCAACTCTATTAGCACTCCTTAGCACTGTAGACGCCTTAGACTTATAGGGTTTTGAACTAGTCGTTAAAGCAATAATAAACGAATAGTAAATGCGCCAAGATTGGGAGGTAGAAGCTGACATAAAGGATAAATACCCGGAACTATTTGACGGGATTAGGGACGGAGTGTGACTCGGTTATTATGTAATGGGAGTATGTTATTGAACTACTTTTTATACTACCGAGTTTTTTTTTTTTTTTCAAAGTTTATGGTGAGGCTTCGAGGACGAAGCCTTGTTTTAAGGAAGGTAGACTGCAACACTCCGTAAAATTTAAAATAAATAAATAAATAAATAATTTTTTTTAGAATTTAATATTTTTAAAACCGTTTCATAAATTTAATTTCTATCGATCATTAGAGGAAATGAAATGGGGTCATATGCATACATGACATAGAAGGGTAAATTTTTATGCCCAAAAGTTGCATATGAATTAATTGTGTAAGATTTAATTATTTACTAGAAAATGTGTTGGTGTTCATATTTTTTTCACATGCTTAGTACTATTTGAAATGCGGCTTTGACTACTATGCATATTGCGGCTAGTACTATTCGAAATGCGGCTTTGACTACTATGCATATTGCGGCTAGTACTATTCGAAATGCGGCTATTGACTACTATGCATATTGCGTCTAGTACTATTCAAAATGCGGCGTTGACTACTATGCATATTGCGGCTAGAAATGTCTATAAATAAAGGCAAAATTTTTCATTTCAATTCATATCCAACAATTTCATAATAGGTGCAACATCACCATTTCTTATGTCGCAATTTACGCCAAACAGCTTTAAAAATTCGTTCGAAAGGCATTTGCTCTGAAATTTGAACTGTAGATACTCAACACATAGATGAATAAGTTTCATGTTTTGCACTTTTCAAAATAAGGTACGGAAACAGGTCAAAAGTCGTGATCTTTGTAAAACTACCTTGCTGTCAGAATTTCAACAACAGCGGCTTACATTTCAACGAGTGTTAAAAATATCAAAACTCATTTAAAAATTCTGTAATTTTTACAGAAGGTAGCTCACATATAGATAAATATTTTTCATGAAGAAACCATTTATTTTTTTGATACTTAAGTCCTTCAAAAATGCAGATTTTTAGAAAACCCTATCTTAACACAGATTTAAGCAAATAGTGATTTCAACCATTCGATAAACCAGATCCGATAACTTTGTCATACGAGTTTTAAAAATTATGAAATTTTTTAAAAATATTCTATACTAGAATGAAATATTTCTCATAAAGAACCTAAAGAAGATTCCAAAGGGAAATACGAAAATTAACTCGATCAAGTTAGGGTTTCAGAAAATCGCGCTCACAACCGCGCGGTCGGAGTTAAAAATATTCTGGGAAAAATCCATTCGACGAAAAATTCTGAAATTTTGCAGTTGTGTTAAAAAGTCATAGATCTAAATTTTGTATGAAGAAAGATTTGGAAAATTCGGAATCAAAGATCATGATATAGAAAGATTTTCATAAAAGATCCAAATCGTAGAATTTGAAATCTAATGCGCAATCTCTGTAATTTAAAAACTGACGATGACTCTATGGACCAAAAATTACGAAATTTTAACCCTAAGTCCTACACACATATATCTATAACTTTCATTTAGAATGTTTTGAAAAATTCAGATTTGAAAATATCGAAACAAGAGAATCTTTAGAGAACACAGAAACTGTCAGATTTGCGAACAACAATGATTTCGAATTTTGGAACATTATGGACGAGTTCTAGGGCACCAAAACTGAATATGGATGAATTAACTTACAATGTTGGATGCTCCTTCAATTGCTAGGAGTGCCGAGAGCTTCGGTAAACCCACGAAAACTTCAGGAAGGAGAAAAACTACTCACTAAGAAAAGTCTGCACTAGACTTGGTGTTTCTTGCTCTCTTTAGGATTATGATGAAATAATTTAGTTTGGTATGAATTGAAATGAAAAATTTTGCCTTTATTTATAGACATTTCTAGCCGCAATATGTATAGTAGTCAACGCCGCATTTTGAATAGTACTAGACGCAATATGCATAGTAGTCAATAGCCGCATTTCGAATAGTACTAGCCGCAATATGCATAGTAGTCAAAGCCGCATTTCGAATAGTACTAGCCGCAATATGTATAGTAGTCAAAGCCGCATTTCGAATAGTACTAAGCATGTGAAAAAAAATATGAACACCAACACATTTTCTAGTAAATAATTAAATCTTACACAATTAATTCATATGCAACTTTTGGGCATAAAAATTTACCCTTCTATGTCATGTATGCATATGACCCCATTTCATTTCCTCTAATGATCGATAGAAATTAAATTTATGAAACGGTTTTAAAAATATTAAATTCTAAAAAAAATTATTTATTTATTTATTTATTTTAAATTTTACGGAGTGTTACACTAAAGGCGGTATATTCAATCCAGACTCTATAGAATTTTTAAAGACTTTAGAAGTTGGTGTGTATTCAATTTAGATTTTAAAGTCTATAAAAATTTTGAGGTATTCAATGTAGATTTAAAAAAGTCTTTAAAAGTCTAGGTGTATTCAATACATATTTTAAAAAATCTTTAAAAATTTTGAGGTATTCAACAGTCCATAGATTTTAAATCTTTGTAGATTTTAATGAATTCTTGTAAAAAATATAACTAAACAAAATCTATCCAAACAATCCAAGATTTCTAAATACGGATAGTAGGGGGTACCAACTCCCTATGGCCATGTTCGCTGATGACTCCCAAGAGCTCGTATCGACGGAGTCGTTTGGCACCTCGATGTTGACAAAATATAGATTAAAAAATGGAGAAGAATAAATGGATAAATGAGAAAATGTAGAGTCTACATAATATCAATGAACTCTACGTGGAGTTTATGTATTTTCCAAATCCACCAACTTTTTAAAATCCATAAAAGTCTGAATTGAATACACCCCCCTAAACCTTCAAAAACATTATTTGAATGCCTAATTTATAGGGATGAAAACGTTACGGATACAGTAGAATAGTGTCGGACACTGATATTATCCATATGTTTATTTCAATTTCGGAATCGAATACGAATGAGCCGGATACGAATACGGTTTCGAATATTTGGGGTTACGGATACGATACGGATACATGATGTAACGCCCCAAAAATTTTAAACCAATTTTTGTGATGTCACTGCCGTGTTACCTCCCTTAAACTGTTGGCCAGTCAATTTAAGTTTGATAACACGAAGCCTGGTAATCAGAAAATCCAACACATCATAATATCAGAGTAACAGAGTAAGCAACAGAAACAAGTCCATCATATAATCATAACAACTCGGCTACAAGCCTCACACAGTACCTCACCTCGGTACTCACGTCTACCTGTCCAAAATATCAAGTACAAGGAGGATTAACAAATGATTGGTTCACAGACCAATTCCAATTCACAGTAATACTCGGAAATATCAGACAAGTCACATAAAGATAACGTAGGGTCTAATATAACATATTAGTAAACAACATAATAATGCAGTCCTAATAGATCACTCAGTCCCAAACCCGTCACCATGATCATGCTCTGCGTCATCCTCGGGAGTATCTATAAGAAAGATAAAATGCAAGGTGTCAGTACATAAAGTACTGAGCAAGAGTAGGAACAGCTGGGCAAACGGGGAATGAGATTAATACAGTTAAATGACAGTTTATATAATTATATAATTAAATAATTAAAACATCACACCGTCCCATACCGGTGCTTCAACCACGTCATACACTGCAAAACAATAATAAGATGAATGATGGATAATGAGATGAATGGTATGACCTAAAGTGTCTATCTACCCTAAATGCAGCACATAAGTATGTCTAGCGCGCATCCTAATACCATGGCCGGCATTCCTTCCCATTAAGGATCCACCTCTCCTTAATGGTCGAAAGAGATGCCTATAGTGCCCCCGCCGCAGACACTACATGCATAAAGGGGTAAGTGGACTTACGGAGTGGCATCCCCAAGGATCGAACCACAGACAGCGGGTAGAGCCCAGAGCATCTCGCTCTCGAAAGCTTACATGCCCAGAACTAAGTTCTCGAAAGCATAACACATAATCAACACAATATATATGCCCAAGATAATCAAATATTCATGTATGCCCAGTTTAACAACTCGAAAGCATAAACATGAGATTTGTATCCTCGAAAGCATAAAGTCACCAATCATAATAATGTCAAAAACATGCCCAATCTCATGACTCGGAAGCATAAATTGTATAAATCCCATAATCATAATTCACATGACCAATCCCCAGATTCGAAAGCATACTAAGATAATTTCCAAGTCCCAAGACTAGGATTTAGATTCTGGGTTAGCCAAACCCCACATATCGGCTCGCAACTCTATTACAAGAGCTAAGTACAAGGTCACTCGAATCTCCTTAATTTCGAAGGCATGGTAGATTCCACAATCCAATACCAATAGCTATGAATCAAGTACCAACAATTAGACCATTTTAAAACATTTCTCGAAGCCTAGAAACGAGTAAGAAATGATAAAATATGAAAGGGAATGAAAAATGGAAGAAAACAGTGAATCGGCACGCAGGGGACACCCTCGGGTTATAAATTCCTATATTAAATTTTTGAAGGAGTCATTATATCTTAATTCTGATTGCATATTTGAAATCCTTGTTCCGAGTAGGGTCAAATTCATATATGGTTTGCGAAAATCGGATTGGAAACGAGTAAGTTAGAGCCGATTCAAGTTTGTGAGTTTTTGGGGTGCACAGGAGGCGCCAGGGTGGCGCTCAAAGGGGGTTTCAGGCGCCACACAGGCATTGTGGCGCCTGAACTGGAACCCTGGAGGTCTGGGGCGCCGAATTGGCGCTCCGGACTGTTTTTGGGCGCCGCCAAGGCTGTGCGGCGCCTAAAACTGAACACAACAGAACAGCAAACGCTGTTTCTGCGTTCTCTTCCATCTTTCACCCATTTTTCCCCCACATTAAGCTATGTACTACTCTTGCCTTGGATTTTGATGCCCCAAAGTCTTCAATCTCGGTTTCCAAGCTTCTCCAAACACCAAGGCAAGCTACATTACAAGAAATCAAACTCCAATTCATCAACAATCCTTCCAAAACATAAACACTCAACCAAAGCATCATCTTCCAACAATAAATCCAACATGCACCATAAAACAAACCTAAAATCAGAATTTGAGCTAGGTATTAGTTACCTTGAGTTCAACTCCAAGTCTATCACTCAATTCCAAGTAAGACCAAGCATCCTCCAAGCTCAACTACAAGATTTGAAGAAAACCCCCAATTTTCGTCACTACCAAAACAGCCCCCATAAATCCATCCTCAAGCCAAGAAAACAAGGAATAGGTGAAGAAAACTTCCTACCTAAGGTTATAGGTCAAGTTCCCTCTTCGATTCCACCTTCAAACCTTCAATTTCTCAAGAATTGAAAGAACCCTAGCTATGGGAAGTGAAGGTGATGGGAATGAGGGTTGGGTTTTGGTGAGAAATGAGACTCCCACCCCAAACACCCGATTTTTAACATCCTAATTGGGTCCGGGTCGGGTCATAAGGTGTGGGTCGGGTTGCACCACGTATCTTGACCACATTGCACCCATTTGAGCACTTGACTCTTATTCTCTTGTATGTTTGAACCCACTTATCCTCCCACTTCATTAAAATCATACCTACAAAATATCCATATAATAGATTCTTTGTTAATTAACCACAATTAATTAAATTAATCATGTGTTAATTAAATCGGGGTGTTACAATCCCTCCCCCTTGGGATCATTCGTCCTCGAATGCAAGAATATGGATCAGGTAGGTTACCTCATTGATTTGGAGTCAAACCCAATTCAGCAATATCGCTCTAACATACTGTGCTCGGTCTCCCAAGTGGCATCTTCAACTCCGTTTCTAGACCAGAGTACTTTCACCGTCTTGATCAACTTGTTGCGAAGTACTTTCTCTTTGGTATTCAGAATCGCCCCTGGATACTCTTCATACTCTAAGCTCTCATCCAATTCCACTTCATCCGGTTGGATGATCTTGTCGGGATCGAAAACATATTTTCTTAATTGTGAGACATGGAAAATATTATGCACATTTCCCACCTCCGCTGGCAATTCTAGTTGGTAAGCTACCTTCCCGATCTTTTTGATGATCTCATAGGTGCCTATAAATTGAGGACTCAATTTCCCCTTCTTCCCAAATCATCTCACACCTCGCATCGGTGAGACTCTAAAAAAATACCCAGTCGCCAACAGCGAACTCAATATCCCTTCTTGCTAGATCTGCATAACTCTTCTGATAATCCTAAGCTTCCTTCATTCTGTCTCTAATCACTCGCACAATTTCAGTGGTTTGCTCAATGATCTCGGGACCCATAACCACTCGCTCTGAAGGATCACTCCGACATAAGGGTGTCTTGCACTTCCTTCCGTATAAGGCCTCGAAAGGAGCCATACGGATACTCGCGTGGTAACTGTTGTTGTAGAAGAAATCCACCAACGATAAAAGTTTCTCCCCAATCCTTGGAAATATATCACACGAGCTCTCAGCATATCTTCCAAGGTTTTGATGGTCCATTCTGTCTGCCATCAATCTGAGGGTGCCATGTGGTGCTCATACAAATCTGGGTGCCAAAAGCTGCTCGCAATTCCTTCCAAAATCTAGAAAAGAATCTGGAATCCTTGTCTGAAATGATCTCCTTCGGCACCCCAAACCGTCTAACCATATGTTGGATATAAGAACCCATCAATTATTGCATACTCCAGTCGAATCTCATAGGTGCAAATACTGCGCTCTTGGTCATACGATCCACAATCACCCAAATGGTGTCTAACCTGTTCCTTGTCTTAGGCAAACCAGTGATAAAATCCAGAGCAATGGACTCCCACATCCACAAGGAAACCTCCAAAGGTTGCAATAATCCTGAAGGTCTCATGTGTTCTGCCTTAACCTTATGACAAGTAGGGCACTTAGACACGACTTAGTAGCCTCATTCTTCATACCTTCCACCAGTAGTTCTATCTCAAGTCCTTGTACATCTTCACTGCTCCCGGATGTGCAGAGTATGGTGTGCAGTGTGCTTCCTCCATAACCTTGCTTTTCAGCACACACCAGCAATCCTCAAGCTTGATTGTACCTCTGCTATCAATAGTGAAACCATCTGTCTTGCCTTGTCAAATTCTGGCTCTTAAATGCATCATCTCTTGACTTATAGCTTGACTCAATCTGAGTTCCTCCAGTAATGAAGGTGTTGCGATCATAGCGTTTACCTTTCCTTAATACCGTAAGGGATGGCCACAATTTCCTTCTTTTCCAAGTCTTGCCTCGAATGCCAAGGGATGGTAATAGTGTTCAACGTATGTCCTTTCCTGCTAAGTGCATCAGCCACTCGATTCGCCCTTCCTTCAATGTACTGAATGCTAGTGTCGTAGTCTTGCAAGAACTCCAACCACCTTCGCTGCCTCCCACTCATCTTATCTGTAGTGTAGAGACACTTAAGATTCTTGTGGTCCGAATAGATTTGACACTTAGCACCATAGAGATAATGTCTCCAAATCTTCAATGCATGCACGACCGCTGCCATCTCCAAGTCGTGAGTCGGGTAATTTAGCTCATGAGGCTTCAATTGCCTAGATGCATATGCGATCACCCTGTCGTTCTGCATAAGTACACATCCAAGCCCACGGTGAGATGCATCAGTGTATACCTCATACTCACCCGATTCATCTGGCAACACCAGAACTGGGGCTTCCGTCACCTTTTCTTTCAACAATTCAAACGTCCCCTGGCAATCCTCACTCCACTGAAAAGGCACATCCTTCCTTAACAACTGAGTTAGGGGTCGAGCAATGCTTGCAAACCCCTCGATGAATCTCCGGTAGTATCCCACTAATCCAAGGAAACTACGCACCTCACTGACATTACTAGGTGGATTCCACTCCAAAACGGCTTCCACCTTCGCGGGGTCCACAGCTATTCCTTCTCCCGATATGATATGTCCCAGAAAAGCCACCTGATCAAGCCAGAATTCACATTTCGAAAGTTTGGCGTACAACTTATGCTCTCTGAGCACCTGCAACACTGTCCTGAGATGCTCCTTATGTGTCTTTAGATCAGGGGGGTAAACCAAGATGTCGTCAATGAAAATGACCACACAGACATCTAACCAAGGCCGGAAAACACGATGCATTAAATCCATGAAGACTGCTGGCGCGTTAGTCAGCCCAAACGGCATCACTGTGAACTCAAAGTGGCCATATCGTGTCCGGAAGGCAGTCTTCTCACGATCTCTTTCCGCCACTCTAATCTGATGATACCCCGACCTCAAGTCAATCTTGGAGAATGTAGAAGCACCCTTCAGCTGATCGAATAGGTCATCGATCCTAGGTAACGGGTAACGGTTCTTGACTGTGACCTGATTCATCCCCCGATAATCAATACACATCCGTAAACTCCCATCCTTCTTTTTGACAAATATTACCGGTGCACCCCAAGGCGAGCTGCTAGGCTGAATATATCCCTTATCAAGTAGATCCTTGAGTTGTTCTTTCAACTCTCTCAATTCTGCAGGAGCCATCCGGTAAGGGGCCTTGGCAATTGGTGCTGCCCCTGGCACCAAATCAATGGCAAAGTCTATCTCCCGGGTATCTCATCGGAGTTATATCGGACGATCTTGAGATGATAAGACTTGGTGACACTGCTGGTCTTGATGTAGGTGGTGTGATCTTGTGCACATAGCAGTTATGCACCGGGTACTCATTTCTATTTAATATCGCAAAAGACACGGAGGATACAACTCGAACATTAGGGCAATAGATCACTTCGTCACCTTCTTGATTGACGAAAGATATTCTTGGTAATCTGAAATCCAACCTCGCCTGGTACTTGGACATCAATCCATTCCCAATATGAGATCGGAATCCGCCAAGTCTAGCACCATGAGATCAGTGCTAAACTCCCAGATCCTTTATGGTTATACGTGCATTGGGTCCTATCCGTTCACTTCATATTATATCACCAGATGGTAATGACACATGAAGATGATAAGTCATCAAAGGTCCCATCCAGTGTTCGGATATAATATCCGAGGATATAAGTGAACACGGTGCTCGAGTTTAGCACGTTGTCAACAAGTATAGTACCTACACATTCAACAATATACGGCACTATCCTCATAATGACTTGCAATAACACAGCATGCTCCACTGAGCGCTGGTAATATTCTGAACTGCCATGTCCCCACTTGCTCCAAAGTGAGGAACTCCCTCCTCTTGACATCCATCATCTAAGGAAGTTAGAATGAGATTGTAAGGCATAGCAGATCGCCTCCCAAGTGAATCTGGCTCTTCGCAAACTCGTTCTCACAAGTTTGCCACCAACGTAGCGTTGAATCCACAAGATGCCTATTGGGATGAACTGGATCGACTCGCTGTCCCTGATTAATGTTCTGCATAACTGAGAACATCTGTGGCATAAGCTAAACGGAATCGAAAGGTATAGGCCTTAGTGGCAGTGGTCGCGAAACTAGTTCATCTTCCAGGCGAAGTCCCTCATTAACTCCCAACAGTTCATCTGAATGAAGGCCCTTCTCTTTAGTGAGGTCATTCTTTCACTGACATTATACTGCCCATCGTCACCAATTGCCAGTCCCGGATTTCTATGAGGCCTTTCCCGCCTCTCGGTTTCCAACTCCGCGTGACGGTATCATGTAGACAAACATAACAAACCATTGAGTAACATTCGGTAATGATACTGAATACCAATTAAGTAAGTATAGATCTCCCGGGATATCCTTATGGATTGATCGTGGTTTGGCTCACAAACCAAAACTCAATCCCATAAGAGACGCAGTTATCCCAATAATAATGCAAGGCAACAGGAACATAAGCATAATCAGATGCAAATCCTATACTATATGCATTCCCCCACACACCTCGCCACATACTTGTGTCAAATTCTAAGCACATAAGAGCACACACGGCTCTGATACCAATATGTAACGCCCCAAAAATTTTAAACCAATTTTTGTGATGTCACTGCCGTGTTACCTCCCTTAAACTGTTGGCCAGTCAATTTAAGTTTGATAACACGAAGCCTGGTAATCAGAAAATCCAACACATCATAATATCAGAGTAACAGAGTAAGCAACAGAAACAAGTCCATCATATAATCATAACAACTCGGCTACAAGCCTCATACAGTACCTCACCCCGGTACTCACGTCTACCTGTCCAAAATATCAAGTACAAGGAGGATTAACAAATGATTGGTTCACAGACCAATTCCAATTCACAGTAATACTCGGAAATATCAGACAAGTCACATAAAGATAACGTAGGGTCTAATATAACATATTAGTAAACAACATAATAATGCAGTCCTAATAGATCACTCAGTCCCAAACCCGTCACCATGATCATGCTCTGCGTCCTCCTCGGGAGTATCTATAAGAAAGATAAAATGCAAGGTGTCAGTACATAAAGTACTGAGCAAGAGTAGGAACAGCTGGGCAAACGGGGAATGAGATTAATACAGTTAAATGACAGTTTATATAATTATATAATTAAATAATTAAAACATCACACCGTCCCATACCGGTGCTTCAACCACGTCATACACTGCAAAACAATAATAAGATGAATGATGGATAATGAGATGAATGGTATGATGATAATGGCCAAAAATGACCATTATTTTCAATCCATTTCCGTGTCTTAAACGGGCATTTGATCGCATTCCGGTCTTACATTAAGTAAGAAAGTAGTCGAATTGGACTGATTTATGCATAATTGTAAAAATAATAAGCTGGTGTGAGAAAGACATAAATATGTAATTTTATTACATATTTATGTTAGAAAAATCCAAAAACATGAGAAAAAGAAAAGGAAACAAAAAGATGGGAAAAAGATAGAAAAGCCCACAAAAAGAATATTCTCGGCCCATCTGGCCCAATCCAGCAGGCCCAAGAAGACCTTTGTCGCGGAAGCCCCTTGGCGCGATGCATGATTCCGCGACAAAGGAACACTCCGCGACCAAGTAGCCCAGATGAAGAAGAGACCAGCCAAAGCCCCTTGGCGCGATACCTTTGTCGCGATGTGCTGTTCCGCGACAAAGGTCCATTCCGCGACCAAGGTACATTTTTAGAGACACAAGACCCAGTCGAGAAGCTTTGCCACATGCAGTGTGTTCCGCGACCAAACTTGGTGCTCCGAGACAAAGCTGTGATGTGTGTGATGTCTTGAGACACAATGGGCTCAAATCAAGGCCCATGAGCTTAGGGTTTCCCCTCTATAAATATGAGGTGTTTCCTTTGAGCTAAAGGTTGGAAGAATTTTAGAAAAACTACACCTTCTTGAAGACAAGTTGGGAAGTTCAGTAGTTTAGTGTAGTTTAGGGTAGTTTAGTTAGGTTTTCTTTTGTATTATTTAATTTATGCACTAGTTAGATATAGTTTACTGCACTTTGGTTAGATAGCCAGTTTTTATACCTTGTTTTGGTTCTAAACTTTTGTTTAAGGGTTTGTGGTACTCAAACCATGAGTATGAACAACACCATTTAATAAAATGGGAAAACATTCTTCATTTGTGTCCCAAAAATTATGAAATGGGTCTCACACCCCATGGATCTTTACTGTTTTCATTTTCCTTGGGTCATTTGACCCTTGTTTTGCACTTTAATGTCGCTGCTTGGTGACTTTTTCTTGGGATAATGTTGCATGTTTATGGATGATCAAGCCTAGATTAGGGTTTCTTAAGTTTTAAGTTTGCTTTATTTCCATTTTGTGCAAGCATGTTCTAACTAGATTCAAATTCTGTTTTGTTATTTTGAGCTTAGTTTAGCTTGTGAATCTGAAATGGGTGAGATCACACATAGTGCATGCCACTGTTCCACTTTACTTTTCTGACATGCGTCCTGGACACACCTTTGTCGCGGAATAACTCTTGTCGCGGAACCACGTTCCGCGACAAAATGGTGCTTTGGCGACAAAGGTGCCACAGAACATTTGTTGGCCATTATTTTAAAACCCTTGGTCGCGAAACAACCCTTGGCGCGGAACCACGTTCCGCGACAAAATTTTGATTAGCGACCAAGGGCCCAAATGCTTGTGATTTTATTCTGGAAGGGCTTTGTCGCGAAGCAACCTTGTCGCGGAACCACGTTCCGCGCCAAACTTCTTGTTCCGCGACAGGAATTATGCCTTGTCCAACTTTCTACCTTTTTGTCGCTATGCCCTTGTCGCGGAACCACGTTCCGCGACAAAATTTTCTTTACTTAGCGACAAAACAAACCCTAAACTTCCAAAATTCCATTTCTCTTATTTCCCACCCCTTTGTCGCGAAATCTTTGTCGCGGAGCCATGCTCCGCGACACGAACCCTGTATCGCGACAAAGTGGCACCTTTTGCCAAATTCTCATTCTTCATCTCACTCCATTAATTAATTGAACCTTTATATTAATATTTTGAGGTTGAAATCCAATGATCTCAACCCATGATTAATTTGATATAAAGAACTTTGTTCAATTCCCTATTAAAAGATTCTTCTACAAATGATTAAACTCTAATGGTCTAATTATATAATCCGGACTGTAATTAATTAATTAATTATGGAATGAGTGATTAGTTAGACATGAAGGGTGATTATGGATTCATCTCCATATCTCGCATGAGAAACCAATGTCTCTCATGCAAGATGACCCAAAAAAATATTTTTCCTTTATTTATTTTGTCTTTTCCCGTGTTGTGTGAAACAACTAGTAAGGAATATATCAGATTAACGTTGGCGGGTATTCCCACACGGATAACTAGCTCGTGATCTGTATATTAATTATTAGTTGTTATTTTGCATGATCCAGATAGTGGTCGGTGGAAGCCTTGGCGGTTCATCCCTCTGGGATTATAATAGCTGCTCAGCTGACCCCTATTAGGATACAGTTTTCCTTTCTTTACTTTAATTTCAAACCTGAATCTGGAGCTGTAGTAACGTTAAGATGATATATGCCAATGTCATCTAATGATTATTGCAGTAATAGAACATGTAGGTTTTTATCCAAACTCACGGACAATGGAATCTAAGATGACGGCGGCAACTGTCATTTGAGTCATTCCACTGTCTAAAAATCATCCCACCTAAAATGATCAGGACCTGGATAGCAGATGTTTGCAGTCCGGATCATCCTGATTGTTTTTGTCATCTTTTCAGCCAAATAAATTCTTCCCATCTCCGGCTATTTCATCTCTGTGTTTCACATTCTGTCTAAACCCACCTTATATTTTGGGTTATCTTATTTTACCCTTCTCTATAAAATTATGCATGATATTATTATGTAGATATTGTGGTCGATATTATTTTGGGATCCTTCCCTTGGACATAGAAGTCTTGATTTAACTCAGATGTTTCATACTAAATTTCCAACAAAAATTCCTTTATAAAATCCGGATCTGAGTAAGGGATAAATTCTACAGTTATGACTAATTCACATCCGACTGGGGGTTGATTTTGGGAAATTAGAAGCAGAGTCAGCGATTAGGTCTCGCCTAGACTGAAAGGGTCTGTGTTCTTATTGAGAGTCTAGTACCTGATAGGGAATGATTTTCAGATTTATTATTTTCCAAAATTGCTGTTTGTTGGAAATCTTGTATTAAATGTTGCACTGGGTTGGATTCCACTTGGATTCCGATAAGGTGTGACAGATAATACTAGAGGAACAACATTCGGGCCTTGGTTATTTTCTAAGGTAGGGTTGAGTATTCTTTCAACTGCTATCTTCTTCTGCCAAAGCCTATTTTTGAGTCCTGAGTGAGTGCATCCGGAACGAACTAATTTTATTAGTTCGTTTCATTAGTTTGTATCTCATAACCACCCGAAGGGAAGTGAGCACTGTAAGCGGTTCACCGAGAATAGGGAATTCTTGATCCACATCCGGTCATCCTGACTGGGGGCTTTCTTTTACTACCAGGGTCAAACTTTCAGAAACCTCCGAGTGATAGGACTTTAAATGCTTTCTTTACTGCTTTCTTTTAACTGCTTCCTTTAGAGGTCACTCGGTTGTATTGAGAGTTGTGTAACTGCTACTAGGACTGAGAGTTAAGGGATAGTTCAGGGCTTAATTAGAATCTTTGGGTGTGACATGGGGGAATGATAACGGTACTTGACACCTCAATAAATGATTTGTCAGGTGTTGCTTGTCCACCACAGATAATTAACATACCTTAGCAATGCATTGCAAGGGTGGTTATGCGTCTGTGGTATCTTAGGATTTATCTTCTTAAGAGCATGTAAATCCTTACTGTAAGTACCTGTCTGTTAAAGGGAACATAGTATGGGAAGCATGAGAGTTAGCTATCTGATGAATTATCCCAAGCTAAGATCTGCGTATTAAAATGGAAGTTTAACTGTGTTTCATCTGAATCTTGTCCAATCTTTATTCTTTTCTTCCTGTCCCTTCTGTCTCATTTAAATCTGCTTTCATAGAATAATCTTAATCGCTTTCTTAGATTAATTTTATTGTTTTCTTAGATTAAATTTAATCCGCTTTCTAGAATACTTTTATCTGCTTTATTTTTAATTGCTTTCTTAATCTGATTTAAATTCTGTCAAGTAGTTGTTAGTCAAATCACACACTTGATTCGAGTAACCGAGTGGGAAATCTTAGTAAGTGACGTGGGACCTGCTTCTATCGCACATCCTCCAGTGAACGATCCGGTCTTACTATAAATTACTGCAATTTTTGACACCGTGCGCTTTCGGGAGCACAGTTTCTTAACTACGAGCAATAAAAACATGACTACATATAAATATATCCTTACTCACAGCACCGCCATCATAAATTGGTTTCATTAAATAAAATCTAAACCAGGATCACGACTTTTCATAAAATACTCATGAAGTGGGAATTAGTCAAAAGTTTCATGGCAGGAAATCTTATGGCAAGACTTGATGAGAAGTATCATGGCATATTTGCCGGGGATCCTCAGTGTGACAGGCTGAAGATCAACTTATCCCGGCTATGCCATGAGATTTGTCAGCATTTCATGACAGAGAGGACCACATTGCCATTTGAAATTAAAGCCCCTCACATGAGTAATAAAGTGATAATCTTGACATATCCCTAAACCCTTTCCGCCGATTCATAACTCTTCTCATTTAATAAATTTAACCTGGTATAATTTTAGCAAAAGCTCGGAGTTAACGAAACTTGTCAAAAGTTTCATATGACCTAAAGTGTCTATCTACCCTAAATGCAGCACATAAGTATGTCTAGCGCGCATCCTAATACCATGGCCGGCATTCCTTCCCATTAAGGATCCACCTCTCCTTAATGGTCGAAAGAGATGCCTATAGTGCCCCCGCCGCAGACACTACATGCATAAAGGGGTAAGTGGACTTACGGAGTGGCATCCCCAAGGATCGAACCACAGACAGCGGGTAGAGCCCAGAGCATCTCGCTCTCGAAAGCTTACATGCCCAGAACTAAGTTCTCGAAAGCATAACACATAATCAACACAATATATATGCCCAAGATAATCAAATATTCATGTATGCCCAGTTTAACAACTCGAAAGCATAAACATGAGATTTGTATCCTCGAAAGCATAAAGTCACCAATCATAATAATGTCAAAAACATGCCCAATCTCATGACTCGGAAGCATAAATTGTATAAATCCCATAATCATAATTCACATGACCAATCCCCAGATTCGAAAGCATACTAAGATAATTTCCAAGTCCCAAGACTAGGATTTAGATTCTGGGTTAGCCAAACCCCACATATCGGCTCGCAACTCTATTACAAGAGCTAAGTACAAGGTCACTCGAATCTCCTTAATTTCGAAGGCATGGTAGATTCCACAATCCAATACCAATAGCTATGAATCAAGTACCAACAATTAGACCATTTTAAAACATTTCTCGAAGCCTAGAAACGAGTAAGAAACGATAAAATATGAAAGGGAATGAAAAATGGAAGAAAACAGTGAACCGGCACGCAGGGGACACCCTCGGGTTATAAATTCCTATATTAAATTTTTGAAGGAGTCATTATATCTTAATTCTGATTGCATATTTGAAATCCTTGTTCCGAGTAGGGTCAAATTCATATATGGTTTGCGAAAATCGGATTGGAAACGAGTAAGTTAGAGCCGATTCAAGTTTGTGAGTTTTTGGGGTGCACAGGAGGCGCCAGGGTGGCGCTCAAAGGGGGTTTCAGGCGCCACACAGGCATTGTGGCGCCTGAACTGGAACCCTGGAGGTCTGGGGCGCCGAATTGGCGCTCCGGACTGTTTTTGGGCGCCGCCAAGGCTGTGCGGCGCCTAAAACTGAACACAACAGAACAGCAAACGCTGTTTCTGCGTTCTCTTCCATCTTTCACCCATTTTTCCCCCACATTAAGCTATGTACTACTCTTGCCTTGGATTTTGATGCCCCAAAGTCTTCAATCTCGGTTTCCAAGCTTCTCCAAACACCAAGGCAAGCTACATTACAAGAAATCAAACTCCAATTCATCAACAATCCTTCCAAAACATAAACACTCAACCAAAGCATCATCTTCCAACAATAAATCCAACATGCACCATAAAACAAACCTAAAATCAGAATTTGAGCTAGGTATTAGTTACCTTGAGTTCAACTCCAAGTCTATCACTCAATTCCAAGTAAGACCAAGCATCCTCCAAGCTCAACTACAAGATTTGAAGAAAACCCCCAATTTTCGTCACTACCAAAACAGCCCCCATAAATCCATCCTCAAGCCAAGAAAACAAGGAATAGGTGAAGAAAACTTCCTACCTAAGGTTATAGGTCAAGTTCCCTCTTCGATTCCACCTTCAAACCTTCAATTTCTCAAGAATTGAAAGAACCCTAGCTATGGGAAGTGAAGGTGACGGGAATGAGGGTTGGGTTTTGGTGAGAAATGAGACTCCCACCCCAAACACCCGATTTTTAACATCCTAATTGGGTCCGGGTCGGGTCATAAGGTGTGGGTCGGGTTGCACCACGTATCTTGACCACATTGCACCCATTTGAGCACTTGACTCTTATTCTCTTGTATGTTTGAACCCACTTATCCTCCCACTTCATTAAAATCATACCTACAAAATATCCATATAATAGATTCTTTGTTAATTAACCACAATTAATTAAATTAATCATGTGTTAATTAAATCGGGGTGTTACACATGACGAATATATAATGAATACGGATTCAATCGGATACAGATTATTGGATAATTTTTTTAATCTTTTTTTTGAAAATTTGATAATTTTAATTTAAATTATCTGATAATTTGGTATTTTTATAATTATTGATAATTTTTAATTATCTGATAATTTGGTATTTTTTATAATTATTGATAATTTTTAATTAATAAATAATAATATATTAATATATTCGAGTATCCATATTTAAAATCTGGATAATATCCTATCAATTTTCGGATACGGTCGGATACGAATATGAATATAAATACGGATTCGGATTCAGATACGAATATTGAAATATTTGGCCAGATAGTCGGATGTATCTAAAGCAATAAAAAAATTACAAAATATGAGATTTGGAAAAGAGATGAATGAAACGAATAAGGATGATCGGATGTATTTATAGTTAATTCAAATAGATGTATTTAATGGAAATAATTTGGGGGGAAATTAGACTATATTACTTTTATATATATATATATAGATATAGATAGATAGATGGGTAGTAGTTACAACACAATAATAAGAGGAAAACTTTGGTAAAATAAATGATTGTAGTGTCACTGAAAAATTAAGTGGTGTAGCCAAGCATAATTTAGATAAATGTAAAAAAAAATTACTTTAAAATAACAGTTTCATCAATTTTAAATTGTGTCATGTGTCACCCCTAAATATAATGCAGATCCGCCCCTGATCATATACTCCTATGATCATATTAGGAATAATGTGATAAACCAATAAATTTCTTAGGTCTTTTTTAAGTTCAAAACTAATATCGAGATATATTGTGTTATCAGTTTTTTAGGTGAATACCAGGGTATCCCCAGGCCACATTGAACCTAAGACTAATCCCTCGAGGATCTGCAAGGGCAATTAAGGGCGCCTCTCCCAAAGCAGTTTTTTGCATACACAAGGCTCGAACCCGAGACCTTGCTTAAGCGACTAGAGCCCCCATCCACTCAAGCCAACTGCTGTTGGTATTGTGTTATCAGTTTTAATCACTTATTTGTTTTTTTAAAAAAAAAACTTTTAAAAGTACTAAAAATAAACTCTATATATTATTTTTTTTTTGGTAAACATTGACACTCATTTGTCGGCAAAGGTGTGTGGGAGCCCAAGCCACACAAACTCTATATATAATTTGATAACGAAAAAACTAAGAGAGAGAAGCGAAAAAAAAAGTCTACATGTTTGTGATGATCAATATTTTAACGAATTAATAGTGAATATATATATATATATCTATTATATATATATGCAAGTCAGGGAATAGTGAATGTAGACATGATTTGCCTGTTTTGCCCTTTTGTCCTATTGTTCATTTTTGCACTCTTAACCGGCCACGTGGGTCTTGCAATGGATATTATTGATGTGTTGTAACTGTGTTATTTCCCTAATTCTTGATTTGGTTTTTTTATCAGTGTCTTTCGTCTATTTCACCCGTTTCTTCACCAATTTCCCACCATTGCTCCAAACTCCCAATTTCCCCGGCGACAACAAATCGCCGCCATGACTGACCACCACCTGCGAAGCCGCTGGACACCAGACCACCGTCCGGCGCCATCTCCGCCGCCGCCCTCTGCCTTATTCTTCTCGGGTCGCTGTTAAGGGGTTAGGGTTTTCTTTGGGGTTTCTGTTGGTTGCGGAGCCCGTGTGATGAACTTTTGCTCTCTGCGCGCACCATCGAGCCACGTTTCTCTTGCGGCCCCCTTCGTCTCTCACGTTCGAGCAGCGATTTCTGTTACCCGAAATCAAATTCCCTTATTTCTGCCTTAAAGACTCCGTGCCCTGCCGTTGGAGAATCCATTTGCCTACCGTCGTGTCGCTGCTCGCTCGTCGACCTACAGATAAGGGTTCTCCCTAAGAGAAATCCACGAGATCGAAGGTGGACAAGGGCTATGTTTGTCGAATGACTCTAACCCACCTACAAGAGTAATTGAAGGTGATGTTCTTTATTTTCCTCATCATCCCCTCTTCCCTGGTCGTTCTGTTCCCCTTTCGTCGCTCTGTCGGACATTGCGTGTGGGCGGTTCTTTTTATAATGTTTTTTTTGGAATAGTACTGCAATTGGTTCAGTTTATAGAGGAATTTGTGCCCATTTCATTCGTAATTTCAAGTGGAGCCGAAGAATAAGTGTTTACATTCTTTGGATTGCGTGCGTTCCTGCCAAAAGAATGGACTATTGGTGGTTAAAATTTTGTGTAAAATGTAAAGAATTCGTTTAGATTAATCCGCCAAGAGTTTATTCTAAATTGTGTATACTGAGTAGTTTATTCGTTGTGGGATTATTGGTCGTCAAAATCATATTCAATGTGGGATTATTTCGATATTGATTAGTTTGTCTGTGTCGTGGTTGGGTTGAATTCTGAGCCCATATTTACCCTAGGTCGTCTGCCATTTTCCACCCGAGCCAAGGGATTATTGCCGCAAACCAAGGGCCCCTTGCGAGATAGGCTTTCTCCATTTTGTAGAAGGCTCGGCCGCCCACCGCTGGATTCCTGACTCTGTTGCATCACATGTAAGATATCTATTCCTTCGATTATAATTCCTGTTTCCCTTGCCTAAGTGCCACCATTTGCCTAATTTTTGGCAAATTCCATGTGTGCCGAGGAATTTTGAGTCAAGTTACAAAGTGGTGGAATGGGGTTTGCTGTGCCTTAATTCCAAGTGCCATCTTGTGCATTTGTTAAGCACTTCTTCTTGCAATCTTGTGCATTTGTTAAGCATTGGTACTTAAACTATTCTCCATTTTTGGCATGTTTCTCCAGGATGCTTGTCTATGAATATATTGATAACGGAAATCTGGACCAATGGTTACATGCAGACGTGGGGGATGTCAGCCCTTTGACATGGGAGATTCGTGTCAATGTAATCATAGGAACTGTAAAAGGGTAGGATAAATTGCCATTTTGATTATGTCACAGTTATCCTGGTTCTTGCTTATCTTTGGTGCATTCGTGTTGCAGCTTGGCTTATCTCCACGATGGTTTGTAACCGAAGGTTGTTCACCGTGACATCAATTCTAGCAACACATTAATTGGTGCGAATCTTATCTTGAAATTGGATCTCATTGTTGGTGTCTTCTTTCTCCTCATTCTTCAATAGTTTTGCTTAACAAGCTCTATTAGACTTTGGACTTGAGAATTGTTTTATATCAACCTATGCACTTCCATTTCATCATGCATTCTGATTTGCTAAACTTCTCAAATAAGGAGATCACTTTTGCTTTCAAACTCCTATTCCAGTCCTCTTCTGTGTACCACTTAAATAGTTTTACTTAACATTTGAGCCCCATTGTTTTCCCTAATAATTGTGCTATGCAGGTGGAAAGAATTCACCAGTACATTGAATCCATGAAGTCAGCATACCTTGCAGATCAAAAACGAATAGGAGATGGGCAAGATCCATTTCTTGAGCCTGAAAGACGGGAAACAGCCAAGCAGAAGGCAACAGCTCAAACTGTCCGCCGGGTGCTACGAATATGCCTGCAACAATACCTGAAGCTACAAGTGGAAGTGGATCCTCGCTCTGCTCTACTCCCACTGCTGCTGCCTCTACTCCTTCCTTGTTCTCTACTCCCACTACTTCTACCCCACTCCCATCATTGTTTGGAACAACTGCTACTACCCAGTCATCGCCTTTTAATTCTTTGTCTGTTTCAACATCTGGCTTTGGCATGTCTACTCCCTTGTTTGGTTCAACCCCTGCTTCTGGAGTTTCAACCTTTTCAACTCCTTTTGGTACAGGTTAGTTCTATTAAGGTTTCTGCAAGAATCCAAATAGGAAAGAAAAGTCAAGGAGAAGTTAGTGTGCTTTTACATTTTTATTCTTTATTTTTTTTGAATGTTAATTGCTGCCATTGTTTCCGATCTTGGTGAAATGCTTTGTTAGCATATATTCGCATCTCATGGACTGGCAATTTTTATGATCTAACTTTTAGTTTATTGCAACTATGATGAATGTGCGAACAATTCACCAGCAATGTAGTTTGTTGCCTAAATGATCTCTCCCAGGAAAAAGTCGCTTGATATATTTATGATACAAAAGTGACTGCCACATGGTATTTGTTTATTCTCATCACGTTTCTGTTGAATTTTACTGGATTTCCTCTACTTTGTGAATAGGCGCTGCAACAGATTCGGGTGCAAGTTTTGGCACTATATCAGTGAGTGATTTTGAATTTTTCTTTATGAAGTTCTTTTGTCTTTTATCTTTTACCTGCGTGCTCCGATTAGCAATAAAATTTTTGTTTCGAGCAACATTGCTGTAACCCCTTTCTCATTTCTTCAATTTTGTTAGTATTGAACAGCGTATTCATTTCCAGTAGCTTGTTGCCTGATTTGTGAAAAGAATAATTAGCTTACCGTTGATTGGTGAGTCATTATCGTTTGTTATTGAATATTCTTTTTAGCTCATTGGAACCTTTGACATAGTTGGTTTATGTTTTTTATTTAGACATTACAATAATGCAATCCTATTCCTCGTAGTGCTAGAAAGGCAATTGGACATTTGTGTGGCTTATGATACTTGTAAACAAAATGTGGTCACGTTTTTTGCACATTATAAAGTTTGGTGTGGACAAGTTAAAGATAGTAGTAATCAAGAAACTCATAAACCAGTTTGTGTGGAAATTGAAAATAACTCTTGGGCACGGAAAACTTTTATTTTATTTGTAGTATGGTTGAATATCTAAGGTGATTAAGGAACACAATTCTCAGCCCACATCTTATTTTCTTGGTGTTTTGATTAAATCTACAGGTGGAGGTGTCCTTACAATACTTTTGGTATTCTTTAGTTGTCAGTGCAATTTTTTTATGCAAATCATCTCTTAAAAGGAGAATGATCAACAATCACTCATGCATTTCATACTCAGTACTATCGCATGATTCAATGATGTTCCTTAATTGTGGCATAAAGTGAAGCTAAACTCATTCAGCTTAAACGTCAATGGTGAAACTGGATAAAATCTGTTGTGAAGCAGATGTCATGTTCATATTTGTGCGTTCGTATGGCCTTACTGGATTTTTTCGGATCAGTGTGGACCTATTTTTATTTTTTATTTATTTTGTTTTACTTTCTCCTCCTAAAGTAAGCATTTACTTTTTGCCTATCTTTCCTTGGCTTTCACTATTGCAAGGATAAACTCATTTTGAAAATTGTCCTGGAAGGGTTTGCGGAAAATATTCTATAAGCGTCGAAATTTAATTTGAAATCATTGAGATGGATCATGAGCGATTATTTGTTGTAAATAATCTATAGAATGATACAGTAATGGAGATTACTGACTACCCCTTTTTTTCTTCCCGAAAGATTATTGACTACTTCTATGATGCAAGATTAGTAATCTCACTTCTATGTAGGAACATGCAGTGATTGAGTCCAAACCAGATTATTTTCTGGATGACCTTCACCTATGCCGGAGCTCAGGAGATTTTAATCTTTTTGGTGCTACAGCAAGTATTTCATTGTCGTGATTCTGTAATTTATTTTCTACCTAAATGACTTTTTTTTTGTTGATAGTATTGCATAGACTATTGATTTGGATGCAGCTGATCCTGTCCTCCATAAGCGCACCACATATGTTATCAATCTCATTAAGATAGCATAGGAGTAGGCCAACCCATGAGGGAAGCTTTCCATCAACAAGGGAAGCGAAATAAAACATTTAAGGTGCTTTATAAGTTTTCTGTTTGAGTAATTTCTTTTACTAATTATTGTTCTATTGTTCTTTTTGTCTGGCATAAATTCACACTCTTGGTTTCTGGATTGGTATGTTATAGGGTTTGACAAAACCAAGATGACTGCATCAGACGAAGACATTTACAAAGAAGCTATAGAAGCTTCATTTAAAGTTTTTTCACCCCGAGGAATCAGTAAGCTAATTATTTACACATACCATCAAAAAAAGAAACCTATTTGAGATTTGAGATGTCAGCATAATTATTTTTTCTGCAAAATGTGTGCTTTGTTCTTTGTCAGCATAAGTTTTCATACCCTTCCAAAATGTGTGCTTTGTTCTTTGTCATGGATTAAGCATCTTGTTGTATCTTTCGAAGATGACAAACGTTTATGCAATAACAGACTCCAGCTGGGTGATTATTTAATTTGAAAGATTTAATTGAAGTCGAGTAGATCACACTACAAATGGTTTCTACGCTGTTATGACCATAATTATTTGTTTACGTCTTCGTGATCCATATCTTCATTGTAATAGATATAAAATATTGTTTTTTCAATTAATATATTGTTATTTTAATGTCTCATTACAGTTTTCTATAATGTTTTTTCCTCACCGGTGCGCGCAGCGTAGCGCGCACCAAGGAATAATTCTAGTATATATATATATATATATAACCGAAAATACCCTATTAACGCTAATATAATTAGATTTCATTTATATATTAAAAAAAAGATATTTGTGAAAATTTGATTTAATTATTACCCTCTCAAAATCTTTAAATAAAATATTTGTTGAATATTTCCATGTATTATATATGTAGCAATTATTTTTCATTGTATAGAGATATTTAACTATTTGCGAGAATTTGTATTATGTCGCATCACAAATCCACACGAAAATTATGTTTGCATTGTTGTAATAATTCAACAGCAGAAGTATACATCAAAGGCAGAATTTAATCTGTTCACAACATAATCCTTACATACCGTATACGAGTTTTGAATTCAATAAAGTAGCAAACTTTGTACCCAATATACAATGTAAGATTGATGCACAATCTGTACCTAACAGTACATCCAATTAAAAACACAAGTTTTTGAAGTTGAATTTTCAATAAAGTGATCAACTGAATTATTGAACTCACGACCATTTATTAGATACACATGACACTTAATTCAGAGCTGAGGAATTTATTGGAGTATGGATTTTGTGTAATAATTACTTGTTTTATTATAAATACGTGTGTATATATATATTTATAATCCGGTTTCCATAATGGCATAATAATTGCCAGCAGGTGCAGGCAGCACTAAAAATGATGTGTAGCCCTTTGTAAAGTGATGTTGTTGGGGCCATATGAAATAATGGGCCGTGGAGAGCTATTGGGCCATAAGATATGGGCCAGAAGAGAGAGAGAGTTCGAAAGGAAGATGGGCTCAAGATCAGTAAGGCCGAAAGTCCAAAGTAAACCGAAGGAAGGGAACCGAGACTAATAGAGATTTCGGCCGAAATAGGGAAGGAACAGCCGAAACCAAAACAACCGAAATGAAGAAAGAAAGAATTCGGCTCGTAAGGATCGGCCGGAGAGCGGTTACTCCAGCTCCGGCTATAAATAGGGGTCGACACACACAAAATCAGAGAGATCAATCCAACCCCCAAATTCCTTTTATCAAATTTAATTCCTTGTTATCTTTACTGCTTTCTTTACAGCTTTCATTTACAGCTTTCCTTAGAATCTAGCCTAGTTTGTAGCGGTTACCATTTCCAAATCCACCGTTGCTCCTTAGCAGCTGGTAGTTTGGTTCCCTGCTTTTGGTGAATTCCGCCGTTGTTTCTTAACAACAGGCAGATTCTCCATTGTATCTTGTTATTTTTGATCAATTCAAAGAAGATTCAGTCAATTGTGGGCGCATTATTGTTAATCCGGACCCGTAATCGGTTTGATCCTGTTCCGATAGCCTCCCTTGAGGAGAAAAAGGTCATTGGCTACACCCGAGCCAAACAGTGGCACGCCCAGTGGGACTGACAATGGCATTCGAACAAGCAACTCCAGCAGTAAACACGGCGGCGAGGACTAATTTGCCGCCGATTCAGGAAGAACGTGCACCAGAAGCCGGAGAATAGAAGCCGGAGAATTCCCCCCAGGGTTCCCCGGACCATCACACTTCCACAATCAGGAGTTTTCAAATGATGATTTAACCCCGCGATTCCGAGATCAGGTCCAATTCATGGTGGAAGCGGCGGTTACTAATTCGGTTCGTCAAATCGAAGGAAATATCCTGGCAGCGATGCCAGCAATGTTCAGAGCTGAAATAGCGAGGAATATGTATCCGATGGGAACGCAGCAAGCTCCAGTGACGCAAAATCCACCACCTGCGATGCAAAATCCTCATAATTTTCAACAGCAGGCCTTTCGGCCGCCTGGAGGGCACGGAGCTCGGCCTTTTGTTCCTCCGCAGCAAAGGTACGATCAGCAACAGAATCAACCGCCTCAACCAGCTGTTCAACCGCCTGTTCCAGTGGTTCAACAACAATACGCACCACATCAGCAGAATCCACCACAACTGGTTGACAGAGAGCTTATTGCTGAGATTATTCGTACACGGTTTGGGAATATCATCGGCCAGGAGAATAGGCCGATGTATCGGAAACCTTATCCGGATTACATTGAGGAGCAGTATCCGCTGCCTAGAGGGGTTAAGGTTCCAGATTTTAACACTTTTTCTGGAGAAGTCGGCCGCTCTACAATTGAGCATATTGGCTGATTTACAGCTCAATGCACTAGAATCGCGCAAAATGATTTTCACAAGCTGATATTGTTCAGTTTGTCGTTGACTGGTCCAGCATTTGAGTGGTACATTAATTTGCCAGCGGGATCGGTCAATACTTGGGCCGAAATGGAGCGGTTATTCCATGACCGATTCTATAATACCAGTCCTGAAGTTTCAGTAGTTGATCTTACGTCAACCAAGCAGAAGGCGTCTGAATCGGTTACTGAATTCATTGAAAGGTTTTATGCAGTGAAGGCTCAGATGAAAACAATGCTACCTGAGCATGAATATATTCAAATCTTGAAGCAGAATTTAAAGTTTGCTATCAAGGATAGATTGATGGTAACAAGACCAAGGACTGTAGCCGAATTAACGGCTGAAGCCATAAGGATGGAGACTTATTTGGCAGAACAAGCGGTTTTCAAATCAAGCCGAAGTCAAAGTGGAAGATCACAACCTATCCAGTCAGCTGCCTCATTTGCTGAATCTCTGGATAGATGTGAAGTTCAGGAAGAGTACAACACGGATGACGTTCCTGCATTAGCCGAAGTTGCAAGGGCAGAATTAATCATAAGAAAGCTTATGACTTGTCCAGCACTTCGGCCAGCCAGAGGCAAGGAGAAAGAATGAGGAGATGAATCTCAAAGGTTTTACTCTTTCGACTTGTCACAAATGGACGAAATATTTGATTATTGCCAGAAGAACGGATTGCTAGAGTTTAAAGGAAACCATCCACAGCCTACCAAGGACCAGTTGGAAGCCGGATGGTGCAGATTCCATGGATCAGCTACTCATTCCACGGCGATTTGTGGACATTTTAGGAAGCTGATTCAGAAGCATGTCGATGATGGGAAGCTGAAGTTCCCAGATAGGCTTATGGCGATTGATAAGAATCCGTTCCCTGTTGCCAACATGGTGATGGTGCAGCCCGACCAGAATAGATCTGTGCATGATCGATTGGGGGATCAAACATCATCTAGCAAGAGTTCTGTGCACGATCGGCTTGGGGATCGGCCATCGGTTCAGAAGTCGGGAGTATGGAAAAGATTAGGATCTCCGAAGGGAAAAGAGAAAGTTACAGATGTTTTTGACCGATTGGGGAATTATGAGGTAAAAGAGTGGGTCAAGCAATCGGAGAGACATCAGGAGATCGAGATCGGAGATAAGAGCGAGAGGCCAACATTGAAAATCATAACTAACGGATGGGATTCGGAGATGAAGTTAACAGCTGACAAGCAAAATGGAAAGACTGTGATTCAGATCACAGTCCCTGAAGAAGCTGTTAGTCCCGAAATGAAGAAGCTCAGAAGGCCACCAGCAAATACTCAGGTAGGCCGATGGGTCCAAAATTCTCCAGAAAGAAGGCATTTCAGCCAACGCCGGTCTGACCATTCAGCCTGGAGGGCAGAGGAGAGAAAAGTCCCGAAAGGAAAGGGATCATATCGTACTTTCAAACGAAGGATGCAACGGCTTAAAGCAGCTGCTGTTTCTGAGCAAGAGGAGTACGATATGATGCATATGGAAGAGGACTTCCCAGATGACTGTTCGTTTTCCGAAGGAAGAATACTCAATAGGGTATTTTCTGCTCGTTTGAAGTCCGAATCGAAAGAAGAGAGGAAGCCGAAAGAAGGACAGGATCGGCTAAAGAACAAAACTGAATTTCGGCCGAAAGTAATACAGCCGAAAATTGAAAGTGAGCAGCCGAAATCGAAAGAAGAGTGGAAGCCTAGACCAGTCCGAACCAGGGAATGGAAACCAAAGACAACTATCATTCCGAATAACGATTCACTCCCTGTCGGGCAGTTTAAGTTCGACTTCAGATCTAGTGCGAATATGGTGACGGTAACCACCGAAGAAAAGGAGGAGTACTGGTCGGATTCTGAACCAGCTGTGGTTTTCTGTCAGAAAGAAGGGGAATACTATGGCGATGAAGAACCTATAGTGGATTTTTGTTTCGATAAACTTGAGGTATTTCGGCCGGAAGCCGAAATAGAGAAATCATTTGAAGAAGGATATAAAGCATTTGTTCCAGAAGCTCAACCAGGCACGATTTTGCCTCCAACTGCGAAAATGTCTCAGCATGTGAGGCCTTTATACGTTAAAGGTTGGGTCAATGGGAGACCACTCAGAAGAATGTTTATCGACGGTGGAACCACTGTTAATATCATGCCGTTATCCACATTGACGAAGATAGGCCGTTCGAAGGAAGATTTACTCCCTACGAGAATGAAGGTAATGAGTTTTGTGGGAGCTCAAACTGCGGCTGAAGGATGTATTTTGGTGGATGTAACGGTCGGAACGATATCAATTCCGACTATGTTCTTTGTGGTAGATGCAGAAGTCCCGTATGCGGCCCTACTAGGCCGATGCTGGATTCATACCTCCCGATGTTTGCCATCAACGCTTCACCAGAAAGTATGGTTCTGGAAAAAGGATGGCACAGTGGAAGAAGTAGATGGTGATCAACCTCCGTTTCCAGTCAGCTCAGCCGGCCGAATTGATGCGGTATTATACGAGGAACCCATACAACCATTCCTAGCGGTGGTAGGGGATCGGTACCCGCAGGTGGTCGGGTGTGATTGGACAGATTTGGGGTTTGAGATCAGATATCAGGCCGATGAACGGCCAGTCGAAAAAGAAAGTAAATGATGGATGCACAACCGAATCAAGCGATCGAGTTCGAATCGGCCGAACTCGGAGTTTCAGACGACAAAGCAGGGTGGAGTGACTTAATAGAAGCAATTCCAAAGCGAACGCCGGATTTCAAAGCTCAAGACCCCTTGAAAATGGTCAATGTTGGTACAGATGAGCACCCGAGGGAGATCCCGTTAAGTGCAAATTTAGATCAGCAGATGACAAGCCGATTCAAGGAGGTCCTAATCGAGTTCAAGGATTGTTTCGCATGGGACTATACAGAAATGCCAGGATTGGAGCGATCGATTGTGGAGCACAGATTGCCTATCAAAGAAGGGTTCAGGCTGCATAAACAGCCGGCCAGGAGGGCAGCGCCCGAAATAGTCCCTAAAATAAAAGAAGAAATAGAGAAACTGTTAGCGGCCGGGTTTGTTAGGCCAGCTAAATATGTAGAATGGCTATCAAATATTGTTCCTGTAATAAAGAAGAATGGAAAATTGAGAGTTTGTATTGATTTCAGGAATCTTAATATAGCCACTCCAAAAGATGAGTATATGATGCCTGTTGTTGACTTGTTGATTGATTCGGCCGCAAAACAGGGAATGTTATCCTTCATGGATGGATATTCGGGATACAACCAAATTTTTATGGCCGAAGAAGATATTCACAAAACTGCATTTCGGTGCCCTGGTGCTATAGGGATATACGAATGGGTGGTGATGCCGTTCGGACTGAAGAATGCAGGAGCTACATACCAGAGAGCCATGAACTATGTTTTCCATGACCTCATAGGGGATTGTGTTGAAGTGTATATCGACGACGTCATGGTCAGATCCAAAGATATCGAAAGCCACTTGAACGATTTGCGAAAGGTGTTCATAAGGATGAGGCTGCACGGAGTCAAGATGAATCCAGCCAAGTGTGCTTTCGGAGTACAGGCAGGAAATTTTCTCGGGTTCCTGGTACATAACAAAGGAATAGAAGTTGATGCGAACAAGACCAGGGCTATCCAAGAAGCCAAACCTCCACATGATAAGAAGAGTCTACAGAAGTTTCTTGGAAAGATCGGTTTCCTGAGACGATTCTTAGCAAATGCGGCTGGAAAGTCGAAACCACTAACCGATTTATTGAGGTTGAAGAAGGAAGAGGAGTTCAAATGGGGAGTCGACCAACAAAAAGCCTTCGAACAGTTGAAACAAGATTTGATGAATCCACCTGTGTTGGTTCCTCCGATTTTAGGACGGCCATTGAAGTTGTATATAGCAGCGGCCGAAGAATCTATTGGAGCATTACTGGCACAAGAAGACGATGAAGGAAGGGATCGGGCGATTTACTATCTTAGCCGAATCCTAAGGGACGCCGAAGTAAGGTACTCGCCGATTCATAAATTATGTTTAAGTCTTTATCATGCATGCCAGAAATTAGAATATTATATTCAACCGAGGCAAGTGATAGTGGTGGCTTCGGTTGACATAGTTAAGATTATGATGAATGATCCAGTCAGTAGCCGAAGAATGGCCAAATGGGCCATGAAATTAAATGCATATGATTTGAGATATCAACCTTTGAGGGCTATGAAAGGACAGATTGTAGCCGATTTTCTGGCTGATCATGTGATACATCCGATAACCGATGACATCGATCATCAAGATCGGCCGAAAGAAGTTGGTGAGATAGGAATTGTATATTTGCAACCATGGGTGATGACGTTTGATGGTTCTAAAGCCGCTTCAGGAGTCGGAGCAGGGTTTACCCTACAAACACCGGAGGGCAAGGTATACAAGTATTTTGTGCAATTGCCAGAGTCATATACGAATAACCAAGCTGAGTATAAAGCGTTGATTTCGGGATTACAACGGTTGATAGAAGAAGGAGTCAGAGCAATCATTATCAGAGAGGACTCGCAAGTAGTTGTTCAGCAATTATTAGGCGATTTTTCGGTTAAGAGTTCTCAGTTGATTAGATTGTACGAAGAAGCGGTTAGTTTGTTAGAAGAATTCGATGAGGTATACATTGAATATATTCCGAGGGAAAAGAACGAAGTAGCCAATGAATTGGCTCAACATGCAGCTAGATATCGGTTGATGCCGATAGCAGGAAATGTGGAAGTATATTTGGCCGAAACAGAGAAGGCCGAATGGATAAGAAAGATAGCACAGGCATTAAAAGATCCTTCGGAGGCTAATCCAGCCAAAGAACGGAAAGCGATGGATTACGTCATAATAGGAGGATTATTATTCAAGCGTGCTATTGATGGAGTATTGCTCAGATGTGTCGGAGAAGAAGACGCCAGAAGGGTAATGGGAGAGGTTCATGAAGGAATATGTGGTGCACATCGGGCAGGAAAATCGATGAAGTGGAGTATTATTCGGCTGGGATATTATTGGCCGAATATGGGTCCTGATTGTGAAAAATATGCGAGAGGATGCAGCGAATGTCAAAAACATGGGCCGATTCAGAAGTTACCGGCCGAAGAATTACACATAATGATCAAACCATGGCCATTCAGAGGATGGGCCATGGACATCATAGGAAAAGTTCATCCCTCTTCGTCGAAAAGACATGAGTTCGTGCTAGTGGCAACAGATTACTTCACAAAATGGGCCGAAGCTCAGGCGTATGTCAGTATTTCACAAGAGGAGGTGATCGAGTTTATCAAGAGACAATTGATTTATAGATTTGGGATCCCACAGACGATTCTAACAGATAGAGGAACTGTATTTATGGAAGAAAAAGTTAAGGCCTTTGCAGAAGAATACGGAATAAAAATTGTGCATTCGTCACCATATTATCCACAAGGAAATGGACAAGCAGAGGCCACAAACAAACAGCTGATAGGTATTATAAAGAAAATGATCGAAGACCAACCAAGAAAATGGCATGAGAAGTTATCTGAAGCATTGTGGGCTCATCGAAATGCTAAAACTTCAGCTACTGGGTTTACACCATTTCGGCTGACTTATGGAATGGATGCAGTTACCAGCCGAAATAACAGTGCCGACTTTGAGAACAAGCCAGGCGGATTCAATGTCGGCCGAACAGTATGATTGTGCGATGAAAGATGAGTTATTGGAAATTAACTCCAATCGGATGCAAGCCTTTGAGAATTTACAGAAAAATAAAGATATTGTGGCCGATTGGTACAATAAGCGAATTCGTCTTAAGCGGTTTGAAGTTGGAGATTTAGTTTGGAAAGTTATATGGCCACCTAAGCATAAGGATGGCCGATTAGGTAAGTGGAGTCCCAATTGGGAGGGACCATTTATTGTTCATACCAAATTACCGAATGGAGCATACACTTTGGTGGACGAAAATGGTGAGCAGATGTCAAATCCAGTAAATGCAAGATACATGAAGAGATATTATCCATCAGTATGGGATTAAACATTAAGTGATGCGAAAAAGTAAAGATTTTATTGCATGAACAAACAAGCATTACAGAAACGGTGCTACTTCGGCCGAAAGCGGCGTCGATAGCCCGAAATTACAATATACAAGGGAAACGTCCTATACTAAGCAGGCATATACAAGGGAAAGGTCCTCGAAAAACACTCAGCCTTGTAGAAATGTCGCTAAAACTATCGGCAAGACAGAAGCAGGGCACAATTGCTTGCCCCAGAACAGTATTGCCGATTTAGGTCCGACCACCGAACTTCTACTCTTGGATACGATAGAACGAAGAGTACAGCGCTCCAGAGGTAGAAGTCAAACTCGGGTACAGCATCCGCACGACCTCAGACAGAAGAAGGAGGAGTGCAGCGAGGCAGTCACCCAAAAACGGTGGAAGGGGGAAAGGAGGGAGGAATAACTAGGGATAGTTATTCCCCTCATTAGATAAGGTCCGACAGGATATGCAACCGCAAAGTCGAAAAGGGACACACCAGCATAGCCGTCGAGACCTTCATTTGGAATAACAAATAAAGATCCTCGCCCACATGAACATGGTGAAAGGGGCATTAGTTGAACTCGTGTTGCACAAGCAAAAAATTTTCGTACCACGTCTGGAAATCCTTGCACAAGAATACTTGTCAAAGACCATGGAGGAACTGGAGACAGGAAGTCGAGCAAGGGAAAAGGGAGATCCATATTGTTATAGAAAAAAGAGAAAAAGGAAGTGATAGATAAGTATCAACAATGCCGGGTATTTATAGGAAGAGATAAGTGCTCGGCGAAAGAAATGGTCAATAGTAAATGTTATTTATGGGAAAACGTTACAGCTGATTCCCGGAAAAAGCTGCTAACATTCAGAAATCAGCAATAAAGGAGACCGAAAATAGTGGGATTAATGGGATACGAATCGCATTACAGAAAATACAAAAGATACGAATCCAAGTACAATGTATCGGCCAACATAGTCCAAAAAGGCCGATTACAGCTGTCAAGAGAAAAAGAGTGACCGAAATTTACACTTGACAAAAGATAAGTCAAAACACAGAATTGATATACAAAAGCAAATTAGTGGTCTTCCTGGTCATCAAAAGGAACAGTATCATCTAAGCCTCGCGAAGCAGCGGTAGTGGGATTAACTGAAGATGTCATCAGATTCGGACTGGCTGAGGAAGAAGGGCCAGCAACTTCACCAGGTGGGAGACGAACGGTGGATGAACCAGCACCACAGGAAGCACCAGTTTTCCCTAGAAAAAAAAAGGGGGAATAATAAGTAAGAGAGCATAAAAGAAGAATCACAACAGGAAATGGAAGAGAACAGAGTACCTGAAGGAATGGTTGGCAGAGGTAGGTTATCGCCCGAAGGGGAGGACTCTATCTCGGAAGGATCCAAAGGAAATAAAACATGTGGAGAAGAGACATGAACCACACTTTGCCCACCAAGGCTTTTGATGGCCGAATCCAGCTGACCGACTAGAGACTGGGTTTCGGCCCATTTTTCTTGGAAAGTACCAAGAATGAAATCGTTAAAACTGATACGCATGGCCAGATAAGAAGCGTCCTCCTGAGAATCCAAGATTTTGGCCCTGGGAGCCTCGGCCGATTGACGAAGGGCTTTGATTGACTGTTTCAGATCGGCCGATTTTCGCTTAGTCTGAGCCAAAATTAATTCCAAATCCTTCTCTTATCGTTGGAGCTTGGCTATCTCAGACCGAATCAAAGAAAGGTCCTCGGACTGTTTGTGTTCCTGAGATTCCACTTCGGACAACTTACTCATTTGAGCCCGATACTCTGCAGAATAATTGTCGAAGATGGCTCGTGAAGAAGCCGCAGCTTCACGTTCGGCGGCAAGTTTGTTCCGCATTTTCAAATGAGCCATGAGTTCCTGATCCATTGAGAGGACAGACTTCGTAATCATCTGAAGAGTGCCATTTAGATTCAGAGACACCATCTCGTCATGAAATTGTTGCTCAAGATGAGACAAGAGAATAAGGATCGGTTTAGGGTTGACGAATTCCACATCAGATTGCCGGCCGATTAGATTACACAGCTTGGCCAAACAATCGCCAAGGTGAACAGAAAGATCCGACGGACGAGAAACTAGAGAGACAGGAGAAAAGAAATCGTCCAAAACATGCCGATCAGGAAATGGCGATAAAGGGACCTGATCGGCGGGGGCTTCATCAGCAATCATACCACTAGATGGGGGGCCAGTCGGTTTTGGAATGACCGAAGACGAGGGTGTGACAGAGTTCGTAATAGGTTGAGGAAGATCGACCGAAGGAGGGACGGAAGGGTCGGCCGGAGTAGAACTTTTAATCAAACCCCGAGGATTAACAGAAGAAGAACCAGCATAAACAGCCAAATCACTGGTACTGGCCGATGTGCGAAATTCGGCTACAGGAGGGGCCGAAACCACAGTTGGAAGTGGGGGAACATCGGATAGTGGCAAGACAGGTGGGACCTGGCAAGAGTAAGAAAAAGAAATTAGTCGAAAGAAAGGAGCCTGAAAAAGAAAAAGAGTAGTGTAACAAACCGCAAAAAGAGAGGTAGGGATTCTGCCAAGCGGTGAATGAGATGAACGCCTTCTGGTCTGAGTAGGAGGGAGAAAGTCGATAAGGGAGGCCGAAGGCGAAGCAGGCCTCTTTCGACCAGGTTCCGAAGTAGAAGAGCGAGGAACATCTGAAGAAATCGAATGAGTGAGACGAAAAAAAAAAAATAAAGGAACAAGCAATGAACAAAGGAGAAGGAGAAAGAAAAGAAACGTACCTGGGAGAGAAGCGGAAGACGAACCGAGGATGCGCTGAGGAGTGGAGCCCGGAGATGATGAAGGGAAAGAAGAGAACGCCAGAATAGGAGAGAAACCACCCCTCCGCAGAACCGAATCAAGGTTAGCACTGAAAAAAGCTCCAGCAACACCATTCCACCAGGACTGAAAGCGTGAGGTAACACATCCCGGACGAACAGCAAACTTCCAAACCTTAAAAGAGATTAAACGCTTATGATAGAGGGAGCATTGCTGACGGCTGGCAGAAGCAGAAAGGCGTTTGCCGGCTCTGAGAGCTTCCACTAAGTCTTGACCGAAGCCGAATTGACGGCTGACCAAATGGGGATTGTAGACTTCGAAAGGAATAGCAGACTTAGCAGACACAAATGTGGAACCATTGAAGATCGGACGGGGTAATATACACCTATTCCAGATTTGAGCAAGAGCTAAAGGAAGGGGAGCCCCGAAGGGGGAAGTCGCAATCTCCCTGACCCAAGCAAAGTCAGTTTTCCGGTAGTGATAATGGGAAAAGGATTGTTCGGCAGTACGACCCAAGAAATAGTTGATCCAATGAGGAATCGACAAGGGAGGAAGGGATGCTCTAAGAAGATCAGGGGCGATAAAATGATTAGAACGAATATCATGGGGAGGAAATTGAGAAATGTCGCGAAAGTGCCAAACCAACCACAAGTGAAGGAACCATAACGGACCACGGGCTTTATCAGACGAACCTTTTTCCCAACCCGACACAGTAGCCGAAATACCCGCATATAGATGAGCAAGGAAGAAATCGGCTGAGGGTAGAGTCACATGATTAAGAAGCGCCAAAGCCAGAGAGTGTGTTTCGAGGAGAACACCCTTAGAAGGAACACACCAGAAGAATTTCGTAAGAAAGTACATCATGAAAGCAAGAGGTTCTGAAGGATGTGGAGCAGGCGAAACAGGATCACTCTGATGGGAAATGATCCAATTGGCAAAGGAATCGCCAGAGGAAAAGCCGGTATTTTTCTCCTTGGGCAACGACATGATGGCAAGGTTATCCCCACGAACAGAGAGGCCTAGAAGGAGTTTCACATCCTGAATGGTGGGAGTCATCATCCCCCAAGGGAAACAAAAACAGTTCACGGAAGGATTCCAAAAACAAAGAAGGGCTTGAATAGGATGAAGATCCGTGGGAAGTGGCAAGGTACTAAGAGAAATCATACGATAAACATACGACTTATTCCAAGAGTCGCGACAGTGGGGTTCGAGATGACGATACCACGCCACATAATCAGGAGAGGCCGAAGACCAATTAGCGAAAGATGAGGGGAAAAGCTTGGAAGAGAAACAAGGTTCATACAGAAGAACAGAACGATTATCGAAAATCCGAGCAGTACATTCGTCAATATCCTCAGGAATGCCCAACGGACCTAAGGAATAGAAGCCCTCAGGCAGGAGACGAACTGCGGAATGAGAAGCAAAAGAGTTCTCAATCCTGAGAAGATCAGCAGAAAGAGCGGTAACAGGGGCAGGAGGATCCTCCATTGGAGAAGGTGGAAAGAGAGAGAGAAAGAGGAGAAGTTGGAAAGGCAGTTCACTCCAAAGACGTGGAAGGCTACGTAAATAAGGGAGTGATGGAGAGTATCCTCGAGAAGAAGAAAATAACCGCCAAAAGAAAGAAGAAAGGGAGATTACTTGGGCTCCTTCTCATATGAAAGAAATTCGCCCAAGTAAGGAGGGCATCTGTTGGGGTCATATGAAATAATGGGCCGCGGAGAGCTATTGGGCCATAAGATATGGGCCAGAAGAGAGAGAGAGTTCGAAAGGAAGATGGGCTCAAGATCAGTAAGGCCGAAAGTCCAAAGTAAACCGAAGGAAGGGAACCGAGACTAATAGAGATTTCGGCCGAAATAGGGAAGGAACAGCCGAAACCAAAACAACCGAAATGAAGAAAGAAAGAATTCGGCTCGTAAGGATCGGCCAGAGAGCGGTTACTCCAGCTCCGGCTATAAATAGGGGTCGACACACACAAAATCAGAGAGATCAATCCAACCCCCAAATTCCTTTTATCAAATTTAATTCCTTGTTATCTTTACTGCTTTCTTTACAGCTTTCCTTTACAGCTTTCCTTAGAATCTAGCCTAGTTTGTAGCGGTTACCATTTCCAAATCCACCGTTGCTCCTTAGCAGCTGGTAGTTTGGTTCCCTGTTTTTGGTGAATTCCGCCGTTGTTTCTTAACAACAGGCAGATTCTCCGTTGTATCTTGTTATTTTTTATCAATTCAAAGAAGATTCAGTCAATTGTGGGCGCATTATTGTTAATCCGGACCCGTAATCGGTTTGATCCTTTTCCGATAGCCTTCCTTGAGGAGAAAAAGGTCATTGGCTACACCCGAGCCAAACAGATGTATAAGCCTTACTTTTGATTTATAGACAGTAGTTTGTTTTTTTATTAGTTTTTGATTCATAACATCTATCTATTATTTTTTGATACTCACACATCATTTCATATACACATATCCATCACTTTTGAATGTGCCAGCACATACAGTCCGCCAGCACCCAAACCATTTCCATATTTATATATTATATATACAGTATGTGGATAGAGTTCCAGGAATTAACAACTCTAAGGTTCACCGAAAAAAAAAATTAACAACTCTAAACTTAGCCAATCAATTTTTTTTGGTAAATAATCGGGTATGCACATGTTACATTGGACCTAATACTAATTCTTCGAGGATGTGCATGGGCAATTAAAGACGTCTCTCCGAAAGTATTTTTTTTCATACACAAGGTTCGAACCCGAGACCTTGCCAATCAATTTTTTTTAGAAAAACAAAATAATTTTTTTACTATTCAATAACATAAATAATACTCCCTCCGTTTTTTAAAGGTTACTGTTTTGACTTTTTTACTGTTCATTGTAGCACTTTGACTTCTATTTTTGTTATAGTTTAAGAAGACAAAATATAGGCAAATGAAATTTTATTGGATTCGTCTCATCTTATAGTTTTTCAATATCAAATTTTTAGAATTTTACTTGCACCGAATTTGAGTTATTAATCGTTGAAAATGTGTATTGGCATACCTATAAATGAGAAGTGTAACCTTTTTAAAAAAAACGGTGGAGTAATAAACTATAAAAGAGAGAAGTCAAAACAAAAGTCACAAGAATGTTATGGAAAAATGATAATTGAACTCAGCTATTGTAGTAGTTTGAATTCCAAGAATGACCACTTGTGGTAATAACAATTAGTCATTTGGCTTTTCCGTACAGGAGATCTATATCTATATATATATATATATATATATATATAATACTAATAACCATATCGATCATAAATCATTGAGACAAATACAAGTCCCTTTAGTCAAAACAAATTTTCCAGACAAATACAAATTACCTTTTGTCGAACTTATCCCATTTCATCTATATATATCTTTTTTGGGCAAAACTATGTCGGTTTCACTAGAAGCCCTTGCCATGTCGGGTGTTGATTTTGATGAGTTTGGGTTGGATATGGAGCAATGGGAACTCATGGATTCCGAGATACCTCCTCATTTATATGCAAATGAAGAAGATGAAGATAATGATTATCATGATATAAAGAACGATGGCGACGACAACAATGAACAAACAGGTTACATTCGATGTTTCGTCCCACCTGCATTGTTTGATGATGGTATTGTGGAGAGTTACTCTTCTAGCGATGATGAGGAAGAGGACGAAAATGGCGACAAAAATGCCAACGTAGGGTTTTGTATAAAAGAAATGAATGAAAGTTTTTTGAATAAGAAGAGTGTATGTGTTTTGTTGTATTTTAGATTGATGATTATTTGGGTCATTGTTGTATGGTTCCTAATAGGAGGTTGTAGAAAAAGTGGAAGCCCTTTACCGGTTGTTCGATTACAATTTTTGGTACGTATCGTTGTGAAGACATTTCGTTTTTATTTCTGTTCATATAGAGAAAGATAGATCAATGTCTTTGTACGTACCTTAACGATTCTCATATTGTAATTTGTTAATTTTTTATTTTTTATTTTATATAAGAATGGTTTGTCACTTTGTCCAATTTAATGTTGTTATAAATGCGTGCGTATTGTTTAAAAACAGTACGACGGAATATTTGGACAAATAGAATAAAACCCCAAATAATTTTGTCCAATTAAATAACAATATATGCCAAGTAATACTCCAACCATGGAGAATTTGAATTACATATTTTTCCAAAAATAACACCCAAACTGTGCTCGTGCTAAATGATGCTCTATTGATCCTCGCGTATCAAAACCTAAAAAGAAATGATGGAAAATGTAGAATCAGCCAAAATAATCACTGAGTAAGTAGACCTTAATCATGGAGGAGATAAGGTTGTAGAAATAATTTGAAAACAACAGTGATAGTAAATGTATGCCGACACGAGAATAGTATGAACATAATGCAATATTGGAGGATGGGTCCTAGCACCAGAGGGCTGCACCACTCCTTTGGAGGATGGGTCCAATGCCTCAGGGTCTTAAGAAGGTTGGCTGGGTGCATGGTCTCCACCATGGTGAGGATGAAGGTGATCGTCGAGGTGGGTCATTATTTCTTTGAATGTAGCTCCTAGAAGGGACATGCGATGGGCTTGGGGGAAAGGTTCTAAAATTCTCTTGCGGCATTGGCTCTTTTGGGTTGTCACAGCTAGCTTCCTCGAGAGGGCCATCTGGCTGTGGGATAGGAGAGTGGGGGCTGTGAGGAAACTTAGAAGATGTAACTGGATGTTTTCCAAATCTGGTGATTAGGGTTGAAAAGTTCCCTGGGCTCATTGCTCTGTTTTCACCCTAATCAAGGTCATCATCTAGATGGAGGAAATGCGGATCATTTCCTTGCTCATTTCTGAAGTGTCGAAAATCTGTTAAGGTCAGTTGGAGGTGTGGGGGGACGGTTCTGTTAGCCACATGTGGCCTGTTTACGTCTGGTTCTAGCAATCATCCATGGTCCCTAGGTGGCGACCTGTTGAGGATCTCCACTATCTTGGTTCGGTGGGTTCGCCTTGTCCGTATCTTCAATGTCCATCATTGAGAGGCGTTTTTGTTGAAGATGACCATATTCTCCGCAAGAAAAAACAAGCAACTCTCACATTCTCATATTCAACCCCAAGAGTCTGATTTCTAATAAATATTTTGGGAACTAGGGGTTTGGTTAGGATCAATGCGGATGGCAAACCAACCGTATCGGCCTCTAGCAGGTGCATCCCTAATGAAATTAACACTCACAACCTTTCCAATCAGGGCTCCAGCTTGAAATAGGAGGTGGCGGTTGCACAAAAAAAAAAAAAAAAAATCGCAAGTAGGGCAGCCGCACCCAAGCCACAATGGAGTTGATTCATTCGTGGTTGTATCGAAATGTTTGTCCTGAGGTTGAACGTGGAGGTAGTGCCCCATTACCATCCGAGGCCGCCGGTGAGGGCAAAAGTGGCGTCTTCTTCAGAGAGACAGCACGTCCAATAACTTTTAACACTACAGAAGCGGAGACATATGCAACATAATATTATGTCGTAGGCCAATCATGTTATTCTATTTCAATAAAGAAATTATCAGTATGTTCATCTTATAAGGATTTTTAAGAAACAAAATGCATCCATTATCAGCCTATATTAATTGAAAAGATCAAGCGTACGTTTTGTTCTGTTTCAACAACTATCGTATGCTATCATCATATTATAAGGTCGCTGGATGTGTATACTATCAATGGCTGATGATAGTACCAAGATAAACCTTATACAGTTATACTATCATTTGGAAGCTTTTCAGAGCTCGTTGGATGTGTATACGATAAGATCATATATATAAGGTTGCATCAGTTTATAAGGTTCATATATAAGGTTTATACGATAAAATCAGAGCTCGGATTTTAACATTCTTTATATGAAAATCTATCTACTCGATGCAAGGAATTTAAATTTCCTATCAAATTTTTGAAATTACAAATAGATAAATACCAGATCTTTAAAGGAAATGACATCTTATTCTCGTTATTTCAAAAACATGATATTTATCTAGTTAAAATTTCTAAAATTTGGTAGGATATTTAAATTCCTTATGTTGAGTAGATAGATTTTCATATAAAGAATGTCCAAATCCGAGCTCATTTGAAAAAGTTAGAGTCATTTGAAGTTTGTCATAAAAACTATGTTGTATAGGCTATATCGCTGAAATGCATACTCTATGTCGTTGAATTGTAAAGCGCCCGTCGCTGAATTGCAAAGCCACCGTCGCTGAAATGTAAATGCTGCGTTTCTGAAAATCGCAATTAACTTCAAATGACTCTAACTTTCTCAAACGAACTCGGATTTCGACGTTCTTTATATGAAATTTTACCTACTCGATACAAGTAATCTAAATAACCTATCAAATTTTAAAAATTCCAAAAAGAAAAATTAGATTATGAGGGAGAGAGAGAATTATGAGCATGAGAATGGAGAAAAATGAGTAGGGGTTATTTGGATCTTATTGAAATTACAATAGTGTCATTTGTATTAATCTTAGCCATTGATTTCAATATTTCATCAATGGCTTGAATGTGCCACAGTACATCAAGAGAAAAGTGTCTCTGCACCCTAACCAAAGCCTAAAGGAAAATATGAAAAAGGTAAACTAAACAGCTTTCTACTTATAAAAAGGGCAATCCTTCTAGAATTCATCAAGAGCCCCCTTTTGAGATTGAACCAACATTTCTTCTCTCTTTTTTTTTTTCTTGCATTTTTCATAACCGGATTCATATTTTCTAATTCGATTCATGATTCATATACTTAAGGAAAAGTAAATGAATATGCTAAAAGGAATCGAAACAACCTGGTTTACTGGGGCAATACTTCGTCAGTTTGTTACTTTTTGTTCAACTCAACATCAAATCAATTTCTATCTGCAAAATTATATGAACAAATTTTAGGGATAAAGAATAGAATAATGACAAATAATAAACACATCAGCATTGTTTCAGGCACGGAAACACCAACAAATTTTAGAAAGGCTTTTGAACAAAAACAAAAAGAAATAAATACGGAAAGGGCCAAGGATAAATAAATAGATGATCAAATAAATAGAGGAATCAAAACCAAAATTGAAAGAAAACTATGAAATTAAAATAGTTGATCACTGATCAAATCAATTCTTGTTTCATACCTCTGAAACTTGTTTGGTGTGTGGAAAAAGCAAAAGCCCTCGGCGAAGAGTTGCGGCTGCAGGCGAAGAGGAATGGTGGCTGCCGCAGTGCCCCTTCCGGAGATGTCGGACGCGGGGCGAAAATTCTGGAAGATTGAACTGATAGCGGTGGATGAGAGAACTGAAGAGACGTGAAGAGGGAATTGAAGAGTGAAGAAACGTGTCTACACATTTCTGGCCTTGGAGATTAATAGAATGAAATATTGTGCTAAAAAATAAGAGTTACATTAAAAGAAATTTAAAAAAATGGGCCCAGAAATTGGAGGCCTATGCCCTGTGCAATAGGCCTGAATGTACAGGCCATTAGCCAGCCTGGCTCCATGAATAAGATGCATGAATAAGATGAATAAGTATCATGCTTTAAAAGTAACATCATGTGGTATCGGTTTTAATCAATTACTAGCAAGTCACCCGTCGAGACTCGACGGGCATATTTATATATTTTATAAGTATAATATTTATATTTATATTATATAAATTAATAATAAATTGTATTTTGAGTAATAAAAAATATGTAATGATTTTATATAGATTCTTAAGAGGAGTATATGATAATATAATTTAATTATTTTTAAAACTAACAGTAAAATCATATTATACCATCTTCTTTAGCTTCTGTGGCTTGTCCGATACAAACTTAACATATCAATAAAAATAATAATTAAAATAATATTTTATTTAATTTGAAATTTAAATTAAAATAAAATAAAATTTAAATATAAGTATTGAACATAATATCAAAAATTTCCCACAATTTGTTGAAAATTTCATTGTTGAAAATCTTATTGGTAAGGGTTAGTATAACACTATCCATAAAAATATCTGTATTAGAAGTGGTGCAGTTTATATTTGTATATGTACTTTAAAAAATTGCCATTATAGGATCACCCGTAGAGTTTATAAGAATATCATCCGGAAATATCACATATAATTGTACATCTCCAAAATATAACAGTTTTACAATCACCTACATCAAATATCAATTTTGCAAATTTTTTGTCATATATAAATTTCAATGTAAACATTTCTTGTGGTATGTTGAGTTAATCATTCTTAATTGTATATTAATACTTTGAGTCACATCTTGCTAGTGACACGAAATATTGTGACATTTACTTTTGTTTATAATCATAGCAAAACAAACCGTGAATGAGCACTTTCTCATCTGAAATAGAATGGGAAATTTGGTTAAATCATATAGGCTCATAATCATTCTACCAATCAAGAATTTTCTATTTTCATAGTTTCTCGAAAATTAATTTAACCCTCAATTATATGGTTATGCATACGATCAACCTACTTCTATTGCATAATTTATATGATGGATCTATATTCATAAGAAACATGACTATGCAACTTTCATTTAACTATATTTTTCGGTTATCCAGAAAAATTGATTGTGTTTAGATATTCCTCTGAAAATAATTCATTGACTTTACTTATGTTTTCATTATCTTAATAAATATTGTTAGAACTGATATATTTATATATTTTATTTGTAAACATATGTTCCATGGTATAATAATTGATCGTATGAGTAATCATTGGTATGGGTTAGTATAACATAATCTTTAAAAATATTTGGATTTGAAGTGCTGCAGTTCATATTTCCATAAGTATTTTGAACAAATACCACTATATGATCTTCTGTATATTTTATAAAATTATGATTTGGAAATGTTACATCTAATTGTACATCTCCAAGATCTATACCAGCTTTACCAATTATGTACCATCACGTATATGAAATATTCATTGTGCAAATTTCTGCCATATATAATTTTTATTGTAAATAATATTTCTTGTAGTATCTTGAGTTAATCCATCTTCTGTACCCAAAAGAAAGTTAAGCCATCTTAATTACATATTAATATTTCAAATCCTCTCTTTCCAGTAACACGAGATATTGCAACATATCACTGACACGGTTAAAAACTTGTTTTGAAAATAGAGTCCAACTTTCTTTTAAAATTGACATTGAGTTGTTTTTTTTTTTTTTTGATAGTCATAGACTCATAGTAAAACAAATTGTGAGATGAAAATTTTTTCCTCTGAAATCAAATGGGGAATTTGGTTAATTCCGACATCCACATAATCATTCTACCAATCAAGAATTTTCATCCCAAATATCGAGTTTTATTTTATTGAGAAGAGAGGTTAAATAATTTTATAGAGTATATTTTTACAGGTAAAATTCTCGTCACAATCTAGTCGAATACTAAATTTAGAATATGCAGTCCACTGGATGCTACAAGCAGCACCATATCACCTCTTCTATGAAGGGCTATACATAATATTTTCTAGATAAATTATTGATAAATATCTTATCAGTTCACCACGTAAAGAAAAAAAAATCAAACATCATCACTATCAACTACAGACATTATTTTATTATAAACATTATTATGTTCATCAATCAAGAAAGATAGTAGTTTAGCATGACCCACCTTCATCTCTTCCTTTTAATAATATGTATGTTCTAGTATCAATAGATTATAAATTACAGACGTTAAAACTCCATTCAATATCGCATTTCAGAGAAAATTTTAAATTATATAGTTCGCAGTAATTTGCCTTTCAATCCCTAATAAAGCTATATTTATATTTATTATTCCGTCAGTTACAAATTTATTAAAATATATATTAATGAATTGTTTTTTAAAAAATAGATTTAAAAAAATTTCCTTTATTTACCGATGGATCAATTCGCACTCCCAGTAACTCTTTATACATCAGATTCTTTTATTTATAATATGCTTTATGAAAATAATTAATTTACTTTAAACCAATTATTCAAAGAATATGAATTTTCACAATTCTCTTAATAATTATAATTGTTTTGGATTAATTTTAGAGATAATAATTTTTTTAGGCCATCAGAATGATCAATTTTTAAATTTTAGCCATTATTTTTTCATTTACAATTTTTGGTCACTACAAGGCTATCAAACCCACAAAAGGGCCAAAAAGCGGACCACGTGTTGTTCTAATCGCCTCATTATGGTCCGAAAATGAAAATCACATCCATCTGATAGTCTATTTAAGTTTTCTTTTTATTATTTTTTGATGTAACTAAAATAAATAATATTCATTTCATCCCATTATTTATGTCTTGCTTTTATTTTTAGGCATTTTGAATAAAAATTAATTAATTATTAATAATGTGTTAAACTATATCTTGATTCTATATAAATTTAAAATACCATATCTTTTTAAAACTGAAAATTAGGTAAAACTGAAAATTATGTGAATAAAACAATGCAAAATCTAAACTAAATAAATAAATAATAAAAAAATCTAAAATAAATGCAAAATTGAAAATTGAAATCTTTTAAAAGCTAAAAATTGTAGGAATTCCATATAAGTTAAAAATTTTATATCTTTTAAAAACTGAAAATTATGTAAAATAAAAATTATTGTAATAAAAAGTGCAAATTCTAATATAAATTAAAAAAACCAAAATCTAATATAAATAAATGCAAATATACAAAATTTCAAATCTTTTAAAATTGGTAGTTATGGAAATTCCATATACATTGAAAATTTCATATCTTTTAAAAACTGGAAATGATGATTTCCATATCCAAATCATTAAATATTTTGACATAAATAAATAGTAAATAAATAAAAATACAAAAATCTAAATTTAATTAATAGAAAATACAAAATCTAATAAAATTGGAAATTTAGAATGGAGACATCATATTAAATGTTGACTTGGTTGACCACTAATGGTTTTAATAATATATAGATTAGAAAAAGAATAATAAAATATTAAGAATACAAAAAATAAACTCTATATATATAATTTGTTAATAAGAAAAGAGGAAAAAAAAAAAGAAGAAGAAGAAGAAGAAAGAAGAACAAAAAAATTCTAGTGAGGACTTGGCCTAGTCAAGTCCCGTAACTCCTGACCTTTAGGTTGAGGGTTCTATTCTCCACCCGACTTCGTATCCTTCCCCTTTGTCCTTTTGTAATTTGTGTGGCATGGGCTCCCACCACTACTTTCCCAGTCTGTATAAATTGTTTCGAAAAAAAAAGGCTACATGTTTAGTATGTTGACCAATATTAACGAAGTAATAGCTGAAAATACCTTATTAATGCTAATATAATTAGAATTCAATTGTGGAAATTTTTAGGTGAATACCATGGTATCCCTAGGCCACATTGGACTCAAGACTAATCCCTCGAGGAGTTTTTTGCATACACAAGGCTCGAACCCCAGACCTTGCTTAAGCGACTAGAGCCCTCATGCACTCAAGCCAACTGCTGTTGGTAATTCAATTGTGGAAAATTTGATTTAATTATTTCCCTTTAAAAATCTTTAAATAAACAATTTGGATGAATATTTCCATGTATTATATAGTAATACAGCTCAAGCAGCAGATGAGTCACTATAGTAGCACACCCTTGGAGCCCCAAGTTGTGAGATGAAGTCCAAGCCAGCTATATAGCAGCAATTTCCGCATGTAGAATGGAGTTAGTACACAGAAATCCACTCCCGCCTCCACGCCACTGCCCATCTCCTCCTCTCGCCACAAACCCAAAACCAGTTCTCCCAGAATCACCAAATGCGCTCTCATCCACATGGAGGATCATATCTCCGGCCATCAAGGGGTTCCAAGGCTCCAGGCAAGGCCGCTGTTGTTGAGCTGGTGGTCTCTTGGCTACATCTTCCAACTTAGCAGCAAGGCGAATGATGTCTCTGATCCTGACCCACACCGATTTGGTTTCATCACGAAACACTCTAGCGTTGCGTTCCAACCAAATGAACCATATTGCTGCCACCATAGTGTGGCCAAAGGAACTGATCAGCTCTTTGAGGACATGTCGAATATCCTCTTTAGGAAGCTGGTGGCAGTCCCGTGGGACCGTAATTTTCAGATTCATCCAGGTCGTGTTCACCCAAGGGCAAGAGAAGAGACAGTGACTCCAGTCCTCTTCTTCCACTCCACATAAGGTGCACATGGGGTTGGGGGATAAATTCCGTTTAAACCGAGTTGAATTGACAAGTAGAGAGCCATGACAAATCAACCACAAAAAGAACCCGTTCTCCTTGCTCAATGGCATCCTTAACCCTTAGGTCTAGATCTCGGCTTTCAAAGAAGGCTATCACGGCCCCAATTTGAGAGCCTTTCCACCACTCCGAGAACTACAAAGAAGCCTCCCCATTCCCCACACGAAATTTGAATCCTTCTTTGACAAACGGAATCAGCTTTTGGAGCAAGCACAGGAGCTAGATAGAAGAATTATGATGAAGTATCAGATTAGAAATACTTGAAAAATTAAAAATCAAACACAACATTGATCAACGTTGTAACTTTTAACTTGAATAGTTTCTCTATTAAATTTCCATTATTACGGCGCAAGCATGATCCTCCTGTTGAATGAGCTTGGTATATTTATGAATATGGGAATTTTTCTACGTGTTTGGTCGATACTTTCGAGCAATTAAGATGGGGTGCACAATGATTGTAACTTGTAAGTATTTATTAGGTGTAGATTGTGGTGTCCCTGGCATCATTGTGTGATGTCTCCAAATTATTGTGCAAACATTTCATAATAAAATATTGACCCTATTCCATCACAAACCATCCGACCCAAATGGGCAAACACTACAGTTTTGTAAAAGTTAATTATATTATTTCAAAACTGATTAATAGTTTCAACAATCAATTCAAAATGGGGATGAGGACTTTGCTCAAATGGTTAAGTCCCTTGACTTTCAACGGAAGGTTGGAGGTTCGATTCCCCCTCGGCCCCCTATCCTTTCCTTTGTTCTCTTTGTAATTTGTATGCCATGGGTTCAAATTTATGATAAATATTAATTAAATTAACATATTCCACTTTAGGAATGTCATTATGTCAAGTTTTGGAAATAATATGATTTAAAAAAGGTAATCACCATATTTCCAAAATTTATAAACCATAGTGGCATGGCTACCACCACCATTTCTCAAGTCTTTAATGGCTATTCAAAAAAAAAAAAAATTATAAACCATTCCATTACAAAACGTCAAAACCCACATGAACCCTTTCAGCATCTCAAGAATATGCACCTATCCTTCCTCGATTTTGAGAGCCCCAATGATCACCTATCCTTCACGTTCGTAAATTTTTACCCATTGACTTGGATCTGAAAATATGACTTGGATCAGGAAATATGACTCAGATCTGGTCCGGAACCAGACCTATTGACAGGTCTAGTCTTAAGCACATATCTATCAGTTGTGTCTTAATGCCTTTTCATAATTAGATTAAGGGGGTTTCAATCATCAGCAAAAGTATGTAGGGCGCAAGTCAGACAAACTACAAATGAATAAAGGCTGGGTGGGGAATCAAATCTCCAACCATAAAGTTGGAAGTCATGAACTTAACCATTAGGCCAATTCCTTGTCCCGGCTGGTATTGTGATTTGATCTCGTTTCAAATTATCAACTCAACAAAATGATAGATTTGGTTTTTCATTTTGGAAATTTCCCTTCTAAATTTATGTAAGAAACCACCATCTCCATTGTAGGAATCTCATGGCTTTTGGTAATTTGTTAGGTTTTAGGCAAACACATTTGTAGACCCGCCAAGTCTCAATTACACTATGAACAACTCCACGACAACTTATATACACCCCGATGTACTTAACCAACAATAACTACGTTCAATATATATACAGCAGCTAAAAAGAGGCATGAATAATTAAGTTCCTGAGTAGTCATGACTACATCATCCCTTCAAGTCTTCAACCTCTATATTCAATCTTCACTTTCTCATTCTTTGCTTTCTCTCTTTCAAGGGAAAGAAACTTGGAGCACATCAAGAACAGGTCATTCAAATTAGTAATTCACAAGCTACACCACTATCACTTTAAAATGTGCATAGCTGTTGTCCTACACTGATTTTTACCTTTATCGACCACCGGACAACTCGATTGCCTCCAAGTTGCTGATCGAATCCTCTCCCCAGTCGAATCTCCTTTGCAGCCTCTCATACTCTAACCTTCTTGCAACCTCGCCATGTTGCCACACTTTCCACCTCTCCTCGAGCCCTTCTCCCTCGAGCATACGGACAACCTCCGACATCAGGGGACGCTCTTCTGGCATCGACTGAGTGCAAAGCAGTGCGACTTGAATCATCATCTCCACTTCGTCAATTTCATAGTTTTTCTCGAGGTTGGGATCCACAATCGCTCCTAGATTTTTCTCGCTCTGCAGCTTTTTGACCTGAATTGGACAATATCAGCACCAAAATATAGGTGGGAATTAAAAGGTTTGGAGAATGGCGACTCGTTGGCTTACATGGTCGAGCAACAAGACATCATCCTCTTCTTCTAACCGTGCAAAGTCAATTGCTCGTTGTCCGGTTACAAGCTCGAGAAGCATTACCCCATATCCAAAGACATCAGTCCTTTCGGATGATTTCCCGGAAGACAAGTACTCAGGAGCTATGTGGCCCATGGTGCCACGGACCTGAGTTGTGACATCACTTTTTCTCACGTCAACCAGCTTTGCCAAGCCAAAATCACCGACAACAGCTTCAAAATCTTGGTCGAGCAAGACGTTTGCTGCTTTGACATCTCGATGAATAATCTTAGGGCTACAGTGTTCATGAAGGTACTCAAGTCCACGCGCTGTCCCCAATGCCACACGTTTTCGGGTAGGCCAGTCCAACACAGGTTCCCCAGGTTTAATATCTGGTAGGATATCCATAAAAGAAATCAGAAAAATGGATTGAGCTGTACCGTTTCAGTTGATCACCAATTTGAATCAGGTAAAATACCTCGCAGACGAGCAGCAACACTCAAATTTTCCATAAAAGGATAAACCAGAAGGCGTTCAGTTGGTGTGGTGCAAAAGCCAATTAGGCGTAGAAGATTTCTGTGAACAGCCACACTTATCAGCTCGACTTCACGTTGGAATGCCGCATCTCCATTGGGGCTGTCAAAATTTGTCAAGCGTTTTACTGCAACTTTTGTGCTATCACCAAGTATGCCTTTGTAGACCTTCCCAAATCCACCCTGTCCGAGGAGATTCTTTTCGCTAAAATTTTCTGTGGCAAGTTGCAGTTCACGCCATGCAAATCTCTTCAATTGACCAAATTCAATCCTCCGGTCGACATCACCTGAGCACAAGCGAAATAAATCAACAAGAAAAGAAAAAATAAAAATAAAAAATTGAACAAGATTTAAATTTCGAAATGCATCGGAACATACCTATAACATCAATGAAAATATCCTCCTTGAAGCAGCTTTTATGCCAACCCTTCCACAAACATAGCATGATGAAAAATGCAAGGAGAAGAACCAATGAAGCAACAACAATTCCAACTATCATGGGAGCTTTAGGCTTTCGTGAATGACCTGCACATATCGCAATCAGTATCTCCAACAACTGAATGCCTTTCAGAGGAAAAAAATAAACTTCACAGACACTTTTGCCAGCTATTGTTAAATAGTTGCCTTTTATCGTTTAACGAAGAAGAATCTACAAGATCATGTATGCAGAGACAAGGCTCTAATTTATGAATGGGAAAGGCATAGACCTTTGTCTTCAGATGCACAACTGGGGGCAGACTTGAAGCCACAATTCAACGAGTTCCCAGAAAAACTGAAAAGAGGCAAATTGCAACCATCCACAGTTAAATACATTTATGCAGACACAAATTTACAGTAACAGAGTGGGAGCAGGCCATACTTATGCTGAGAAATCTGGAACAATGGCTTGGGTATTGTTCCACTCAGGCTGTTTGAATCGAGAAGGCTGCAAAGAAGTGAATCAGCGCAACTAAAACACATTAAACCGGAAGCCGTCCCATAATTCATCTAGAACGAAAGGCAGACTGTAGAAATGAGATTTTTCATAAGTTACTACGTTACATGTCACTTACAGAGATGTCAAATTTGTAAGATTCGAGAATGAATCAGGAATTGGCCCAGAGAGATTATTCTGGCTCAAAACCCTGGTCAGTTGAATGAGAACATGTTACTTTGACATGGCCGAACAAACTAAAAAGTATAATCTTTTGCGAAATCCTTGATTTAAATGCTTACAGAAATTTGAGCCCCCTGAGATTGCCTAGAGAAGAAGGTATTCCTCCAGTTAAATGGTTGTTTGCAAGATCCAACAGAGTTAAGCTCGTCAAATTTCCAAACTCTTCAGGTATCGTACCAGTGATGCCATTTCCTTGTAATTCCCTGAATAACAAAACAATTCGCATATCAAGGCAGGGCAAATGAGGTATAAAGGGGAAATGGTAATTTTCAAAAACTTAGAACTAAAAGGGAAAATAGTTTTCCATAAACATGAAATTATACAATTACGGATTGAGGAACCTGACCCACCAGCTTAATTATAGGTGACATTCAGTTTGAGTGTTGAACCTCCGAAAATACACTACATATATTTGCATATATACAAACACCAAAGTAAAAACAAAACAGGTGGGCATATGTAATTGGGTTCAGAACTTCAGATAAAAATAAAAGTAGGAATACATGGAGGATTATGTTATCCAGTAATCAGACCGGTAACCGAAGGTAAAATTGATTGCACTAAAGGAATGTATAAGATGAATAATAAGAGCACTAAATGTCACATCCGTTTGGGGCAATAAGCAGGTAAAGTTTATAAAAAAATAATTATATATATAAATTTTTCTTTTTAAAAAAAGAAGACTAATTTTCCGTTATAGTTGTGTCCAGAAATCTTGAGCATACTCTGGCAAGATCAGCTTTGAATGGAAAAGCACACACACATCGTCTGCGAAGAAGATTGCAAAAGCATGTACACAACCATAATATAGATAATGATCTCAAACAATTAGCATTGAAGTTCTAGACACGTACATTGTTGTCAGCTGCTTCAAAATCCCTATTCTAGCTGACAAGGTTCCAGAAAATCCCATATTAGGCAACACCCTGGCAAAAATGCGAACAAGAGGCATGTCACTAGTACAATCTACAGTATTTACAACGTGGGTGTATACATAAATATATATCCTTCAACAATTAGCCAATAGTCCTATCCTACAAAAGAATATTAGAATAAATATCTTCGAAAGAATCACTGTATGTTGTCAAATTCCTTACACTGATACAACTTCATTGTTTCTGTTGCACGTAATTTTAGACCACGTGCATGGGTTAACTTGATCCCTATTCCAATCAGTGAGTTCATTGTTGGGAACTTTAAGCAAAGTTTTCAGAGCGTATAGCGCATCTCCTGAGAAAGCTCCATCAATGAGTTATCACCTCAAGAAATGCCAACAATGAACTCGTGAGGATACAAATATTAGACCACAGTGTTAATTTATATGCATTTGTTCACACGCGAAAACCACAAGATATTTAGCTACACATGGCCTTCGATTAAACTTTTTCTTGAGGTTATCAAAAGTTTGATTTCTGAATCAAATTTCACAAATTCTTATTATATAACAATACCATACATAAGTGCAATGAAGTCCCCAAAGTCGCTTATTCCAAATTTTCTTACCAATATACAAAGAACAGCCGCTTAAATGATTACGCGCACATGAGATTTCAATCTAAATTGTGTAACAGTTCGACGAAACAGATGAGAGAGATCAACCACATGTATACTACCTTGTGCGTCAGGGGATACATAAGAAGACAAAAAAGCCACAGCTAAGACTCCAACAAAAAAGAGCATCATCGATGACCGCACATCAACTCAAAAAGCAACTATTGAGATTTCAATGTGATGGATGCATTTCCAGGATTATGAATTTGAATGACAAAGGTTATATCTGCTGAGAAATCAATAAACACAGTCAGCACAACAGATAAAAACTCTGTTCAAATACTCTCAAATAAAATGCTAACATAAAATCGCTCATATAAGAAATGTTCTCGATCAATAATCACTCCGCACAAATTTTATGAACTCCCATAAATAGGGAGTAGGAAATCACCGTATTCAATCTACGACGAATATGCAAAAAGAACAACCATCATTGAACAACCATCATTGTAACAGAGAAAAGTCTGAACTTTGAAGAAAAAAGGGAATAACGAAATAACGAAAAAAGAGAGCAGCTTACAAGTATCTTACAAGTATCGCGCCCATTTACCAACCAAGCAATAAATAAATTTCTCCAGAAAAAGCCAATAAATCAGATTATACATATTCAACCAAACCGTTACTCCCCATGATATGACTCACCAAACTCCATCAATGCCCCAAATCACAAAAATCTCAATTTCATTTATGCTACCCCATTTCATTCCTTCAATTCGCGATCCCCATTTTTTATTCACTCAAGCATCGCAGAATATAAGACCTCCCAGGCTCAAATAGGAGGGGGAAGCCCCTCAATAGTTTAAACAAAAACAGCAAAAGGGATGAAGTACACGCATTGTAAATGAAAAATGTCAAGAAATGATTGAGAAATTTTGAACCTTGTAAAAAGAAAAGCAGTCAGAAAATAGTTTGTGTTGGATTCGGGGAGGGGATAAAAGTGAGTTGCATTGGAGTAAAATGAGGGTTCGAAAACGGAAAGCAGGAGACGGGCCGAAGATTCTCAAAAGGCTGTGGGAAGTGAGAAGTGAGAAGTGAGGCAGTGCAGTATAGGGCACACAGGGCACAGCTACTCACACACACACTTTCCCACGTTTTTTCTCGCTCTCCATCCCCCATTATTACACTTTATTGCAGTGGACAGGAGAGAGGGAGAGAGAATGCTTTAAAAATTCCTGCGGGTAAGCGTATTTTCGGGACTTTCTTTTAAGATATTTCTGGCCAAAAAATGGGTGTAAGGACATCTCCAATGGTATACTAAAACCTAAAATGGGTTGACATCTTCTCTCCAACAATACCCTAAAACCAAACCTATTTTAAGTTTTTTGAGTTTTATGAATAGTAAATACTTAAATTTGAGTATTTACTATTCATAAACCTATATCACTTTTTGCAACTAAATTAATTGCAATTTCATCCCTCCAATTGTTGCAAATTGAATTACATATTAATTTAAAAATAGAAAATAAATTTTTATTCTAATTTTGTATTATGGTTAATAATTTTATAATTTATACAATATTTTTAATTAAATTTACTTTATATCTAATTAGATTAAAAATTTTAAGTTTTTTTTTGTTTTTAAGAATTTTATTTTATAAAATAAATTTTAAACATAAAGATAACTAATTTATATTGGCATAATTAATGAGTATTGAATCTATTTGGGTTAATGTATAATTTATAAGAAACAATGGGTATGATTGAAAAGATAAATAAGTTTGTATAAGAAAGAATATATAGAGAATATTATTTTGAGTTTGAGTTTAGTGTAAATGGTTGGAGATGGGTTACTGTTTGATGTGACATTTACTGTAAAATGGGTTTGAGTATAGTGTTGGCTATTGGAGATGCTCTAAGAGGGGATAGGGAGTCGTCAAAGTCCCCATTCTCAACCTGGGGTTTGATTTTCCACCTGTTGGGATGGTAAAAAAGTCCATCCCCAATGGTGAAAACTGAAAAATAAATTTTCGGTTCGGTTCTGGGAGAGAATTATTGGGAATGTACCGGGGATGGGGATCTGTTTGGGGATTTTTTCAAGGACGGGAGAAGTAGTCCCGTCCCGATCCATCCCTGATATATTTTATATATTATAATTATTATTTTATATTTATATTTTATCAATTTTACCCGATTCATCCAAAATAATTAAAAAAATGGGTGACAAAACTCATAGTTTTTTTTTTGTGAGCCATAAGGCCAGAGAAATTACAAAGAGGCACTAACAGAAAAAGAAGGAAATAAAACAGAAGCAGAAGCCGAGAGGGAGGAAAAAGCACAGGAAAGAAAAAGGACACCCACGCCCCCCACAACATCATGGCCTAAAATAGACAGCTCCAGCCGCGTCCGCCACCCATATATCTCGAATAAAATCTGGAGGGAACGCCCACGAGGTGTAGAAATCCTCCTTAGAGGCACCGTGTTTTGCAAGGCCATCCGCTACTTGGTTGCCCTCCCTCAAGATGTGGTGCATAGAGCAAGAGTCAAAAGAAGATTTATGTTCCCTGATAGTAAGGATCAGGGCAGCCTGGGGGTGATGAGGACTAGAGTCCGCCACTGCTGCCAACGCCGCTTTGGAATCAGAATAAATCGTAACAGATTTACTACTCATGTGTAAGAGATACTGTAACACCCCGGTTTTTGGTCACCCAGGTCGGGATGTCACCGCCACATCTCCCTAGTAAGACATGGTTTCTCCGAGCTTACTAAAGAGATGCAAGGCTAGGTATTGCAGTATTTAAAAACATTTAAATCATTCAATATAGCCCATACAATATAATTTAAAAATAATAATAGCATAGCGCAGCGGAAATATTTGGTTTAGTACAGTATCGCAGCGAAAAATATAAAAAGGGCCGACATGGCCAAAACACGGGTTAAACAGGTCCGTTCATAATATAGTCTAAGTATGAAAGTTAAAAGCAAAATAAGTGTTCCCCAAAATCCCATGCATGAATCGTGCTCACACATGCTCATTCCACATATTCTGTAAGTAAAGGAATAAAAATGGTTTTGGTCAGCAAAATTGCTGAGTAAGTTAACACATGCATGATCGTAGGGTTTAAAAGCCATTAATTTAATAATTTAACAAAAGCATGATAATAACATAATATATAATTTAATCTAATCAAGTATCCAATAGCCTAAATTATCTCAGGGCTCTATTTAATAACACATATTACATGGTTTAATCACAAAAGCCATAATTTAAATAAAGCATTTAAATAATTTAATTGGACAACAACATAATTTAATCTAATTTAATTTAGTTTAGAATCCCCATTACATTCCCGATTTGGTATTTCAAAGTTTCACGATAAAATCGCGATGTCAACAAGTTTAGCCGGTAGCCCGGCGGCCGCAACCGTATCAGCGATACCCAGTACCACTCCGGAGCCTCGGGAAACCCATACGGATATCCACGAGAGTGTAGGCTCTAAGTTTCGCCGTTTAGGCAATCCATATCTCAAGTCTAGCGCGCGGGGTCACCATCGTCCATTACGGCACGAAGTGAATCGTTAGGGGGCACCCTGCAGAGCACTCACCCCTAATTTTAATTTATCAAGTTTGTAAGGGGATTTAGTTTTTAAAATCTGCCTTCCATTGTATTTATTTAGAAATAATATCTCAATTCGTTTCAACCCTAAAGGTTAATTCCATGTTTCAACAAGATTTCAAGATTTCGTTTCAGTAAATCATAGTTTACTCCAAAATTCGTCTAAAATCAGATTTAATTCCAAAAATTCCAAAATTTCATATCTGACTTGGAAACATCAAGATCTACAACTTTCATGTTTTAACTTTTTCAATCCGAGATACCTAAGTAGGTCAAAATCACCAATTTTCGCATAAGAAGAATTCTGTCCGAGTTTAATATGTCACAGTTTAAAGATTTCGAATTCTACCATAGCAATTCAACTCCAAATTTAATGAAATTTGACAGAGATCATCTTACGACATTTATCTACAACTTTCATGTTCGGCCAAAGATCTAAAACAGCCTAGATCCTATGTCAAAAACGTGATCAAGATCATTCCTAAGTTCTGTCCAAGATTTCAAGATCTAGATTCAAACAGTTCGGTTTCAACGGGTTTTCACATATCAAATCAACTCCAAAAATTCTCAAACTTTTACAGTAGCTAGGTCTAAGTCTTAGGAACGTTTTTCGTGTTTTAAGTTTTTCGTTTGAGTTCGTTTTAAGGTTCGGAAAAATTCCTCAAATCTGTTGCGTCGGTAGAAAGTAATAATTGACAGATTTTCGATTTCTTGTTAATCTTTTAATTTGAATGTTTTAATTCATCCCAAAACCATGTAAGAGTTAACTTACTGAGTTTATGAATGTCGGAGATGTCTAATTCGGAGGCGTGGCTTCCAGATCACCGTTTCTCCTCTCCGTTCGTCGGGTTCTACGATCTAGATTCGATACGGGGTGTAGAAAGAAAAGAACCGAAGTTAGAATCCGTTTTCGGATTGAAACGTGAAAAGATTTGTCGGACTAGAGCTTACCACAATGTTTGGAGATCCTTGGATTTTCGTCCAAAGCTGCTGCCTCCGTTTGGTGCTTTCCGTCGACTCCGAATTTAGGGTTTCGAACGTATAGAAGGTTGTAGGGTTTGTAAACTTGTTTGGGGCTCCCAAGGGGCTTATTTATAGAATTCTCAATCCCTAGGGCGTCCAACATCTGACCTAGAGGTCTTGGGTCGAGAGATGTTCAACCGAAAGTCGAAAAATCCGCGTTCGGGCGAGAGATTCACGCAACAACCAAATCTGTCAAGTGGCGCGGTCGTGGCGCGCTAATCCCCCTCCACCGCGCGGCCACCGCGCCGACTTCGCCTGGACTTCGGTCCGGGCGGGTCGTGCGATCCGTCGTGCTTTTCCGCCTCTCTTTCGGGTTTCTATCCCTCTATGCTCCCGAATTCCGATTCCCGGGATATATTCGGGTTTCTACTTTCTCTCTAAATTTTCGCTCGAGTCTAATTGGATGTTTTGGACTCGAATCCTCGAGTTCATTAGTGTCGGGTTTTGGTGTACCATTTATTTACCTTTAATAATTCTTTTTATTTAATTCCTCTTTAAGTTAAAATCTCATTTCTCATTTCCTTATCTTTATTTATTTCTTTATTTGCTGGTTTCATTTATTTATTTATGGCATTTATTTTATTTATTATTTAATTATTGTATTATGTTATGTTGGAAAATTCACGGGTATTACAGTCTACCCTCCTTAAGAATCAACTTCGTCCTCGAAGTTGTGTTTGGGCTTTTCTCGTGCTAAGGTCTTGTGTTTGTTCTATTATGTTGTGACTGAACTTAGAATTAAAACTTTTAAGCTGCCTACGTACCCGGTAAAGGGATCAAGCCATAACGTAGTTCAAAAGTTTACAAAAATGCACGAAAAATTAGGGGGTATGACATCCTCTCCCCCTTAAGATTGCAGTTATGTCCCCATAACTGTGTCGGTATCGGTTTGGAACAACGTCGGGTATCGTTCCCTCATATCGGATTCTACTTCCCAAGTTGCCGTCTCACTTTCGTGATTTGACCAAAGGACCTTGATCATTTTGACGGTTTTGTTCCTCGTTACTCGTTCCTTAGTATCGAGAATACGCACTGGGACTTATTCGTAAGTCAAATCTTCATCGAGCTCAATTATCTCCGGTTGAAGTACATGTGTCGGGTCCGGCACATACTTCTTTAGTTGCGAGACATGGAAGACATTATGAACTCGATCTAAGTGCGGCGGTAAAGCCAATCGGTAGGCTAGAGTTCCGACTCGTTCTAGGATTTCGTAAGGTCCTATGTATCGAGGACTTAACTTCCCTCGTTTGCCAAAGCGCATCACCCCCTTCATGGGTGATATCTTTAGCATGACCCTATCTCCCACTTGAAATTCTAGGTCTCGTCGTCTTACGTCGGCATAACTCTTTTGACGGTCTTGTGCGGCTTTCATCTTCCCTTGGATCACCTTGATTTGTTGAGCCATGTCTTCGATAAGTTGTGGTCCCACTACCACGGACTTATCGTTTTCTTCCCAGCTCAAAGGGCTTCGGCACTTTAGTCCATACAACGCCTCGAAAGGTGCCATGCCGATACTAGCATGGTAGCTATTATTATAGGAAAACTCAATCAAGGGTAAATGAGATTTCCAATTCCCTTTGAATTCCAACACACATGCTCTCAGCATGTCTTCTAGTGTTTGGATTGTTCTCTTGGTTTGACCATCCGTCATCGGGTGGAATGCGGTGCTCATTTTGATTTGAGTACCGAGAGCTTTTTGTAACTCCGTCCAGAAATGAGAGACAAATCTACTGTCTCTATCGGAAATGATATCATGTGGTACTCCATGTCGTCGTACCACATTATCAATGTAGGCTCGAGACAATTGGTCCATAGTCCACGTGTCTTTCATTGGGATAAATATGGCTGTCTTCGTTAGCCTATCCACAATCACCCAAATCTTGTTCATGCCTTTAGGTGATCGGGGTAATCCCGAGACAAAGTCCATTGAGATGCTATCCCACTTCCAACTTGGAATCTCTAGTGGTTGCATCAATCCTAAGGGTTTATGTCGCACTGCCTTAACCTTTTGGCAGGTGAGACATCTTGCCACGAAATTTGCCACTTCCTTCTTCATTCCCGGCCACCAATAGATCTTCTTCAGATCTTTGTATAGCTTGTCACCTCCGGGATGTACGGAATATGGCGTGTTGTGCCCTTCCTCCATCAATCTTTGCTTCAACTCGGCACATTTAAGAGGCACACACCATCTCCCTTTAAAGCGGATGCTTCCATCCTCGTGGACAGCAAATCCTATTGCCTTTCCTTCGGCAATATACTCTTTTATCTTCTCGAGTTTCGGGTCGCCCGGTTGAGCGAGTCGAATCTCGTCTAATATTGGAGTTTCTACGACCATAGCATTGACCGTTTCTCTCACTGTGCCAGGATGCACAAGTTCTAACTCCAATCTTGCCAATTCCATGTACAATGCCGGCGGAATTACCAACGAGTTTGTCACGTGTTGGGTTTTCCGACTTAGGGCATCGGCTACCACATTCGCTTTCCCCTCGTGGTATGCTATCTCTAAATCGTAGTCTTTAATAAGTTCCAACCACCTTCGTTGTCTCAAATTCAACTCATTCTGAGTGAATATATATTTCAAGCTCTTGTGGTCGGTGAACATTCGACACTTCCGCCCATGAAGATAATGTCTCCATATCTTTAGAGCGAATACGACCGCTGCCAATTCCAGGTCGTGTGTCGGATAATTTTCCTCGTGGGGTTTTAGTTGGCGTGATGCATAGGCTACGACTCTCGAGTCTTGCATCAAGACACAACCTAAACCTTCCTTCGAAGCATCGCTATATACTTCGAAGTCACCATTCTCTGATGGTAGTGTTAATACGGGTGTGGTTGTGAGTCGTTTCTTCAACTCTTGAAACGCAATCTCACACGCTTCGGTCCACTCGTATTTTGCTCCTTTCTTAAGTAGCTGGGTCAAAGGACGTGCAATCCTTGAAAAGTCCTTCACAAATCGTCTATAATATCCGGCTAATCCAAGGAAACTCCTTATTTCCGTTGGACTCTCCGGAGTTGCCCACTCCGTCACGGCAGAAACTTTTGCCGGATCCACTGATACTCCATCAGCGGATACTATGTGTCCGAGGAATGCCACTTCTTTCAGCCAGAAGTCACATTTCGACAGCTTGTCGTATAGCTGATTTCTTCGCAAGATTTCTAACACTTGATGTAAGTGTTTTGCATGCTCTTCCTCGCTCTTTGAGTAGATCAGGATGTCGTCGATGAACACTACGACACATTGGTCTAATAATTCTCGAAACACGTTGTTCATGAGATTCATGAACATGGCCGGAGCATTTGTTAACCCGAAGGATAACACTGTGAACTCGTAATGGCCATATCGCGTTCGAAATGCCGTCTTCGGAATGTCCTTCTCGGCAATCCTCAATTGATGATACCCAGATCGCAAATCGATCTTCGAGAATACTGAAGCTCCCTTCAGTTGATCAAACAGATCCTCTATTCTCGGTAGGGGGTATTTATTCTTAATGGTCACTTGGTTTAGTCCTCGGTAATCTATGCAAAGACGTAGTCCTCCGTCTTTCTTCTTGACAAATAGAACCGGTGCTCCCCAAGGGGACGTACTCGGTCTTATGTAGCCTTTTCCCAATAGTTCCTCGAGTTGTTCCTTTAACTCCTTCATTTCCAGTGGTGCCATCCGGTACGGAGCTTTCGAGACAGACTCTGTCCCCGGAATGAGATCTATAGTGAATTCAAGATCTCTCTTAGGTAGCATGCCCGGAACGTCTTCAGGGAACACGTCCGGGTATTCTCTTACCACTGGTATGCTATCAACCTTGTTTCCTTCCGCCTCAAGGTTGTGCACATAGCACGCATATAGTTCATACCCCTTACGCATCAAGTTACTTAGTTTAAGTGCACTAACGATTTTGTTACTTTTCTTAGGGGGCTGAGAGTAAAAGATAACCCTCTTTCCCCTACTTTTCGACAAGGTGATCTTTTGCTTTTGGCATTCGATCACCGCTTTATACTGGGATAGCCAATCCATCCCCAGTATGATGTCAAAGTCTCTTAAGTTAAATTCTACTAAGTTTGCGAAGAATTCTACGTTCCTTATTACTATAGGAATTCCGTTAAATCGTTTAGAGCAAGACACTACTTCTCCAGAAGGCAATTGAATTCCTAAGCTAATTCTCTCGCACTTAGGTAGATCTAACTCAGGCACTATCCTTGATGCTATAATTGAGCAGCTAGCTCTAGAATCAAATAGAATTCTAAGGGGCGTATTCAACACATAAAATGTACCTGCCATCACTTCTCCTTGCGCAGGCACGTCCGCTTGGTTTACCACATTGAGCCTCCCCACAGGGCGTCCTTGGTTGCCCTGCTGATTCGCGTTCTGCTGCTGGTTTTGCTGTTGGTTTTGATTCTGTGGGGGCGGAGGTCGTTGGTTCTGGTTCTGGTTCTGCGGTCTATTTTGAGGGGGTCTGTACCCTTGGTTATTCCCGTTTCGCCCGTTTTGGTTTTGAGGCTGTTCTTGCCCCGCGACCAAATCGTCCCTCTTCGTTATGTTCTCGAGCCTAGTTCGGCAATCCCGTCGAACGTGACCCATTCGACCGCATCGGTAACAGGCGCCTTGTTGCGGGCATCCCCTTGCCAGGCGTGGTCGTCCACATCGCGGGCAAGGCGGTACCGGATCTTCTTGATTGAACCTCCTCCCAGTGTTGTTTTGTTGAGGCCTATTCGACCCTCTGCGCTGCTCGTTCCTTCCAGTGTTGTTCTCATTTCTTGAGTCTCGGCTTCTCTTGTCTTGAGGACCCCTGCTGGACTCCCCACTCACCCTTCTTTTCAGCTGCTGCACGCGTGCTACCGCTACAGCGCGATCGTATACGGCTTGCAAATTGGGGTAGTGTACCCCCGCTATCACCTCGCGCACAGACAGGTTCAGTCCCATCTCGAACTTCTGTGCCTTTTCCGCATCAGTAGGCACTAGCCTTGGTGCGAACCTCACCAGCTCCTTGAAGCGTGTGTAGTATTCTTGCACCGTTTGGCTTCCTTGCTTCAGTGACAGGAATTCTTCGTACATGGCAGCTTTAGTACTCAAGGGATAGAATCGATCCCTGAGTAGTTCCATCATCTCCATCCACGAGTACGGCTCGTCATCTTCAGTCAGTTTGGCTTGCGTTGCTTGCCACCAGTCGTCAGCTTCGCCTCCCAAGTAGTATGAAGCGACATGTACCCTCTCTCCTTCCGGACATTTGACCGCTCCCAGCAGCTTGTCAAACGTCCGGATCCATTCCTCCAGTTTAGCTGGATCCTCCTCACCAGCATAGTGGGGCGGCTGGTAAGGATTCACCATCGCCAGGTAGTTAGGGCGAGCTTGGGGCGGAGGTACCGCCGCAGCTTGACCCTGGTTGACTTGCGCGTTTCCGAGCGCAATCAACACTTCCTCTATCGTCCTAAGACGATCGCCCACATTGTTCGGTGCGGGGGCGTCCTGCGCACCTTGGGGCTGTTCCTCATCAGGTTGAATCGGTTCAGTGACGTTTGGTGGTGTTTCAGTAGGTGTTTCAGTGGTGGTTTGGGGAGCGGGTTGGGTTCTGCCTCTTCCTCTTCCTCTGGGTGCCATTCTGGTACAAATGGGATGGATTAGGACCAGTGAATTTAGCATTTAGTCTAAGCAATTTCTATAAATGTTTATGTGTGTTGTAATTTAGCACGTGATGCTTTGTTCAAACTAAGAAGCGTCGTACGCTTCGGGGTTTTATTTTATTTCGATTTTTTTTTTGCTGTACGGACAGATCTGTCCGTTTTTTTTTTCGATTTATTACAAATAAATCGGGCATTTTATTTCCTCAAAAGAAATTTTAGTACAAAAGCCGAAATATTTTCCTAGAAAAATAGTATCTAACAATAGAATCTCTAGTGTCTCATGACGTCCTCCGGTGGGGTAGCAGGATCTTCCTCCGGATCTTCCTCCTCCGAACTCGGCAGCAGTAGCTCGTCAAAGATAGTGTTTAAGTCTTGCCCGTGGGCATCGATGCATTCTTTTAGTACTAAGTTTTGCGTAGTGAGGGTTTGGACTTGGCGTTCGAGTTGGTTTATGCGGTGATGATCCGCCTCTCTCAAGTTGCCCATGTGATGTAAATTGGCCTCCAATTGAGCCATACGGTACTTCATTTGCTCTAGGGTTTGGTGGGAATCGAGATGAACACTCATCATCCTGACCATCAACTGCATCATGTCTTGACTAGCCATCTAGCGCAAGCAAGAGATCTAAGTTAATATTCGCCAAGATTCTAAGTTCGATTCGCCAAGATTCTAGGTTCAGTTCGCCAAGATTCTAATTTCAAGTTTCGCCAAGATTCTAGGTTCAATTCGCCAAGATTCTAAGTTCAAGTTTCGCCAAGATTCTAGGTTCAAGTTTCCAAGATTCTAAGTTCATAGCAGAGATGCAACATGCAAATGCAAATGATTTTTTCCCCCCAATAATAATTTAATGCACCACATATATATATTTTTCCATGGGTTTTAAAATAAGGATTTTTCCATGGAAATAATACTTTAAAATTTAGAAGAATAGTCAAAATATTAATAATAGTTTTAAAATAGTAATGGTTTAAAAATAATAGTTTAAAAATAGCCGGGCTCTGATACCAACTTGTAATACCCCGGTTTTTGGTCACCCAGGTCGGGATGTCACCGCCACATCTCCCTAGTAAGACACGGTTTCTCCGAGCTTACTAAAGAGATGCAAGGCTAGGTATTGCAGTATTTAAAAACATTTAAATCATTCAATATAGCCCATACAATATAATTTGAAAATAATAATAGCATAGCGCAGCGGAAATATTTGGTTTAGTACAGTATCGCAGCGGAAAATATAAAAAGGGCCGACATGGCCAAAACACGGGTTAAACAGGCCCGTTCATAATATAGTCTAAGTACGAAAGTTAAAAGCAAAATAAGTGTTCCCCAAAATCCCATGCATGAATCGTGCTCACACATGCTCATTTCACATATTCTGTAAGGAAAGGAATAAAAATGGTTTTGGTCAGCAAAATTGCTGAGTAAGTTAACACATGCATGATCGTAGGGTTTAAAAGCCATTAATTTAATAATTTAACAAAAGCATGATAATAACATAATATATAATTTAATCTAATCAAGTATCCAATAGCCTAAATTATCTCAGGACTCTATTTAATAACACATATCACATGGTTTAATCACAAAAGCCATAATTTAAATAAAGCATTTAAATAATTTAATTGGACAACAACATAATTTAATCTAATTTAATTTAGTTTAGAATCCCCATTACATTCCCGATTTGGTATTTCAAAGTTTCACGATAAAATCGCGATGTCAACAAGTTTAGCCGGTAGCCCGGCGGCCGCAACCGTATCAGCCATACCCAGTACCACTCCGGAGCCTCGGGAAACTCATACGGATATTCACGAGAGTGTAGGCTCTAAGTTTCGCCGTTTAGGCAATCCATATCTCAAGTCTAGCGCGCGGGGTCACCATCGTCCATTACGGCACGAAGTGAATCGTTAGGGGGCACCCTGCAGAGCACTCACCCCTAATTTTAATTTATCAAGTTTGTAAGGGGATTTAGTTTTTAAAATCTGCCTTCCATTGTATTTATTTAGAAATAATATCTCAATTCGTTTCAACCCTAAAGGTTAATTCCATGTTTCAACAAGATTTCAAGATTTCGTTTCGGTAAATCACAGTTTACTCCAAAATTCGTCTAAAATCAGATTTAATTCCAAAAATTCCAAAATTTCATATCTGACTTGGAAACATCAAGATCTACAACTTCCGTGTTTTAACTTTTTCAATCCGAGATACCTAAGTAGGTCAAAATCACCAATTTTCGCATAAGAAGAATTCTGTCCGAGTTTAATATGTCACAGTTTAAAGATTTCGAATTCTACCATAGCAATTCAACTCCAAATTTAATGAAATTTGACAGAGATCATCATATATTACAACTTTCATGTTCGGCCAAAGATCTAAAACAGCCTAGATCCTATGTCAAAAACGTGATCAAGATCATTCCTAAGTTCTGTCCAAGATTTCAAGATCTAGATTCAAACAGTTCGGTTTCAACGGGTTTTCACATATCAAATCAACTCCAAAAATTCTCAACATTTTACAGTAGCTAGGTCTAAGTCTTAGGAACGTTTTTCGTGTTTTAAGTTTTTCCGTTTGAGTTCGTTTTAAGGTTCGGAAAAATTCCTCAAATCTGTTGCGTCGGTAGAAAGTAATAATTGACAGATTTTCGATTTCTTGTTAATCTTTTAATTTGAATGTTTTAATTCATCCCAAAACCATGTAAGAGTTAACTTACTGAGTTTATGAACGTCGGGGATGTCTAATTCGGAGGCGTGGCTTCCAGATCACCGTTTCTCCTCTCCGTTCGTCGGGTTCTACGATCTAGATTCGATACGGGGTGTAGAAAGAAAAGAACCGAAGTTAGAATCCGTTTTCTGATTGAAACGTGAAAAGATTTGTCGGACTAGAGCTTACCACAACGTTTGGAGATCCTTGGATTTTCGTCCAAAGCTGCTGCCTCCGTTTGGTGCTTTCCGTCGACTCCGAATTTAGGGTTTCGAACGTATAGAAGGTTGTAGGGTTTTGTAAACTTGTTTGGGGCTCCCAAGGGGCTTATTTATAGAATTCTCAATCCCTAGGGCGTCCAACATCTGACCTAGAGGTCTTGGGTCGAGAGATGTTCAACCGAAAGTCGAAAAATCCGCGTTCGGGCGAGAGATTCACGCAACAACCAAATCTGTCAAGTGGCGCGGTCGTGGCGCGCTAATCCCCCTCCACCGCGCGGCCACCGCGCCGTCTTCGCCTGGACTTCGGTCCGGGCGGGTCGTGCGATCCGTCGTGCTTTTCCGCCTCTCTTTCGGGTTTCTATCCCTCTATGCTCCCGAATTCCGATTCCCGGGGTATATTCGGGTTTCTACTTTCTCTTAAATTTTCGCTCGAGTCTAATTGGATGTTTTGGACTCGAATCCTCGAGTTCCTTAGTGTCGGGTTTTGGTGTACCATTTATTTACCTTTAATAATTCTTTTTATTTAATTTCTCTTTAAGTTAAAATCTCATTTCTCATTTCCTTATCTTTATTTATTTCTTTATTTGCTGGTTTCATTTATTTATTTATGGCATTTATTTTATTTATTATTTAATTATTGTATTATGTTATGTTGGAAAATTCACGGGTATTACAGATACTAGAGGCCATTAGCCATCGCATAGAGCTCGGCAAACATGTATGTACCATGCCCAATGCAGCCACTTCCTCCCCCCAACCGCTGGCCACCCTGCCCACGAGTAGTGCTACTCGTACTCGACTCGGGACTCGACTCGAAAAAAACTCGACTCGTACTCGACTATCCCGACTCGACTCAAGCTCGAGCTCGAGCTCGAGCTCGTATCAAGTCAAGCTCGACTTGAGCTCGACTCGGAACTCGACTCAGGACTCGACTCGAGCATTCGAGCTCGACTCGACTCGATAACATTCCTGATACACATTTTAAGTAATCTTCATGTCATACTCCCTCACAGTCCACTCTATTAGGAAATATGTCAGTTATTTAAAATATCTAAACGAGAAAAAATAGTCATTCTAAAAAATTAAAATATATTTCTAAAATATTTTAGTTCTATCATAATTGTACGATAACCAACACAATATTCAAGTATCAAATTGAATTGTGTCTTTCAGGCTATGGTTAAAACTCCAAAATCAAATATTAATAAAAAATAAATCAAAATTCAAACTTAAGCTACAAACTCAAGTTCGAGCTTAGAAAAAAAAATATTCGTGAATTACTCGATCTCAAACTCGAACTCGATGATACTCGGCTCGAACTCGAACTCGATGATACTCGAGCTCGAGCTCGAACTCGAATATCCTATGTCAAGCTCAAGCTCAAGATTATCATACTCGAGCTCGACTCGACTCGATATCACCCCTATCCCCGGGTTGCCAAGGCTGTTGTGGTCCGTGTGAAGGATGGTACCCACTGCCCCCAAGTTATTCCACTGCACCAGTCTGGTAGCTCCTCGAGGGGGATGAGCACCAGCTAGTTGACGGTCAATCAGGGCTGAAACTCGAAAGATCTCCCTGATAATGGCCCAATTACTGTTACACTTCCCTCGAAAGATGCGGAAGTTCCTTTCCAACCATATATTCCACACGGCCACAACAAAGGTGGGTCCCAAAACAAGGAACATTCCATGGAGAAAGTCTTTGATATTGTTGGCAGGCATTCCCTTCATAGTCATCAGAGATTTGGATGTTAAGTGAAAGCCACAAATTTTTAACCCATGCACAGTAGAAGATCCCATGTGCCCAACTTTCAGACTCCTCCACACAAAAAGAACACAGAGGGTTCGAGGCCACTTGCCTCTTGAATCTGGTAAGGTTGACAGGGAGAGCGTCATTGTTGATAAGCCACAGCAAATAGCAAAATTTGGCCGGTAGTTTGGATGACCAAAGCCAAGTCCATCCCTTCTCTAGACTGTCCCCCTTGGTGAGAAACCTATAGGTAGCTTTCACAGAATACTTACCTGAGGTGTTACAGTGCCAAATCCAAGCGTCTTTAGTAGAGGGGTGGATGTTAGGAGGGGGAGAGCGTTGAATCTCCTGAAGGATGGGAGGAGGAATCTCCGTATACAAATTACTCCAATTCCATTGGCCGCCATGAATAACATCTTTCAGTTTGATGTCTGAGTCGTGGTTATCAACAAAGGAGAGGAGAGGGCCAAGTTGCGAGCCCTGCTACCAATTCGAGAACCAAAAGGAGGATTCACCGTTGCCAATCCGCCATCGAAAGCCTTTCTTCAAATGGGGGATGATCACAAAACTCATTAGTTTGATAGATAGATTATATATTGGAAATTATTATAAATATTTTATGTTGATTATGGTTTATTTAAATAATTCATGTGTATGTTTTCATATTGTGATTAGTGAAATTCAAAGTTGGCTTGAAAAGTATATCTCCGACCTTTCAAATTACCGAAAAATTGAAAATTGATGTGTAATTGAATCCCCGATAAGATCCCCGATGGGGATCGGGGAAATCACGGTACCCAATAGGGATCCCCGATAATGTCCCCGACGGGGATCGGGCCGGTTTTGGGGAATGAAAATACTAATGGTTTTGGGGATGGGGATGCTACTCCCCGCCCCAAAACCGGCCCATTGTCATTCCTACCCACTCGGCCCTATCCTGCCCCTTTATTCTCTTTTTAATTTGTGTGACATTGGTTTCCATCACCCATTTTCTAGCCTGTATAGACTGTTCAACAAAAAAAAAATATAAAACTAATGAGAAATAATGGAGTGAGAAATGGAAAAGAACATATGTTTGTTAAATCAGTAAAAAATTTCGTTTTAAGGATGAATATATATAATAAATCATGAATACTTTTTTCACTTGTGCAGATTGTATTGTCATTATTCAATATAACTAAATCTTTTTAATCTTTAGGGTTTTATCAGTAATTATACCACCATTTTTAATCAATGGCTATAATTACTCCACATCAGCGCTGATTAATTATACTTGCCATATCATCAACTTTTAATACTATATTTAGATCATAACTATAATATATTATAAATAAATCTTTAAAAAAATCTTTCTATATATTTTCAAAAGATATAAATTTTAAACAAATTATAATATATTTGATGGTTAATAAATATTTAATTAAACCTGTATATTATAAACTCTTTAATTGAATATATATATTCAATATTATATTAGTTGTATTAAAATTTGAGCCTAAAATATTTTTTGCTATGCACAACCTATACATGCTAGAGAAAAGTAAAGTACCAATAAGTATTCATATAAATCAATATGATAAATTAAAAATTTATTTAATTCTAACCATACTTTAGTTAATTTATCAAAATATATATTTAAAAGAAATTATTCTGCTATAGAAAATTTTAATCAAATCTTAATCTTAATTTTTGGTATTAGGTTTAATTTTGAATTTTAATTCTTATCATAAATAAACTAATTATTGGAGAAATCGGGTATCCCTAAGCCACATGGGCAATTAAGGGCATATCTCCTAAAGCAGTTTTTCGCATACACAATGTTCAAATCTGAGGTCTTGCTTAAGCAACTAGAGCCCCAATTCATTCAAGCCAACTACTGTTGGTCATAATAAAGTAGTATTAATAAACCACATAATATAAAGAAAAAATAATTATTCGAAAAATATTTTGAATATATATATTTAATAATTAAATCTAAATTTTTAATCAATTATAGTAAAATTTAACCAAAAAATTATTCAAAGCTCGCATTTTACTTATTACTCAATATATATCGATATTATTATAAAAGAAAAAATAGCATAATGTAAAAACAAATATAGCGGTATATTATATTCAAACAAAAAATGTATAATAATATAATTATATTAATCTTAAAGTATTAACTAATTCGTATTTACAACATAACATAATAAAAAGAAACGCATAATATTATATATTCAAATAAAAAAATTATTTTTTTTACTGAACAATCTATACAAGCTAGGAAAAGGATCGTGGGAACCCATGTCACATAAATTACAAAGGGATAAAGGGGAGTGAAATCTTGGGAGCTGCCTTCTCTGCATGTAAATATATCACATAGCTTTTCTGTTTTACTTAATTTCTTAGATTCTGATATATATATATATATATATATATATTGAATTGAATATAAACAACAATTTGCCTCTATCAGTACAATAGAAGTTATGACACATAAGTACATGATCTGCTTTCTTTAAAATAAAAAAGTAAAGAGGGAACATGACAGATAATTCAATCGACCAATCCTATAATGAATAGAAATAAATGAGAATGTTAAGGCGTCTCCTGCGTTTATATGCAAAATAAATCTGAATTCTGATGGTGGAAGTTGTTTTATGGTGGATTAGAGAAGCAAATGGCAGATCATAGATCATAGATGTGTAAAGAGAAGAGGAGGAAGCAAAATTACTCTATTATTCTCAATTATTTTTTCATGATGTATATGTCTCTAATTTTTTGTTGTTTATCTAAACTAAGCTCCATTGCAGCTTCATTCGAAATAAAAATTAAATTCCTTTGATGTTGTCCATTCTTCCATAGTTGGATCATCTTCCTATTCCACCGACTAGTGTTGCTTGATGCTACCCTATAAGGTATAGCACCCCTAACACTCTTTTATAGTTTTACATATTTGTTTATAAAATAACTTTTAATAGATTACTCACCTGTGATCTTTATTTACAAGATCCCAGGTGAATAAGCGTGCAAATATAAGTAGTGTTGTCAAATGAATTACGAAATATTGATATATGACTTCTATTATATATGTCATTTGTTTGTAATTTTATGATTTTCCTAAGTAAGGGATGTCGATATCTAATTATTTTTATCCAATTACAGTTGAAATATGAATGAGTTTAGTCTCCATCCCCACGAAATTGAACGCCTTCAAAAGGGTAATTTAGTGTGTTTTATTGCAATTTTTTTTATTCGGCCTGAAAGCCGCATGGGACTCTCACATGAGAAACTTATTCAAACCAGCCAATGTGAAACTTTGAGTAGAATTTCTCTGAATAAAGTGCAAACAGGTTGGTCTGGTTTCTTGACCTTTTTTTATTTATTAATATTATATTTGTGTTAAGTTTGTTATTGCCCTGGACTGAGTTTAAGAAAAAAAAAATATTTGAAAGTAGGAAAGATCGTGGCCAATATTCTTTCAGTGGTTTAGTTGTTGTATGGGTAAAATGGTGTGTGTTGGGCACGTTAAAGATGGAGAAAGGTATTTCCCCGAATGTGATCACATATAATGCTATATTGAATGACCTTTGCAAAATTGAAAAAGTAGATGAGAGTTATAAGCTGCTTTCTGAAATGCATATGAAAGGAATATCTCTTATTAAGTACACATAACCATTTTAATAAATGTGTATTGTCACTAGAAGGTTTTCAAGTTGTACAAGGAATTGTTGGATAGAGGAATTCAACTTGATTCCTTCACATATAGTACATTATTTAAACATTTGAGAAAATACTATCCACCATTGGTAGTTGAAGTGCTTGAATTTATCATTCTAGAAGATTGAAAGCCCAGCTGAATTAGATAGTTGACATGGTATTAGCTTGATAAATAATAAATATTTTCTATTTTAATAATGAAATTTCAAACTCGATTGTTAAGCTCTATACTCTATTCCCCCTCAAGTTTTAACTTTTGAATTCTAAACTATAAACCATTATTCAAAACTATCACAATTTAAAACTATCATTCATTATGAATTTCAAATTGTAAACTCTAAACTTCTATATATTTATTTTGTTCATCCAATTAAAGAATTATTAGTTCTATTCATAATAAGAAAGAAAACAACACGCCCGTGCGCATCGCTCGGGTCAAAACGCTAGTATGTTGTAATAATTAAACAGGATACCCCGTCTTCAAAAAAAAAAAATTAACACTATATAAATAATTTTTATTTGATGAGACATTAAAGGCCTGCGAAAGGGTATTGGGGGCCCATGTCATAAAATTACAAAGTAAACAAAGGGGAGGGATAGAGAACCGAGTGGAGATTCGAATCCTCAACCTATAGGTTGGGAGTCGATGGACTTAACCACTAGGATAAGTTCTCAACCCCAACACTATATAAATAATTAGAAATTCAAATAAAACGCTTATGTCTAAAATTGTTCAGTATTTAGAATACAATAATACTATTAGATAGGATTGATGCCAGACTTCAAGGCTGCGCTTCTAAAATTCTTTATCAAGCAGGGAGGCTCGCCTTATGTAATTCGGTTCTGGCTTCAATCCCTACTTATATGATGCAACTCCATTGGCTATCGGAGGCTGTTTGCAATGCCATTAATTGGAAAATTAATTGTTTCCTATGGAAAGGTACTGAGGGGAAAGGCTTGCATCTCATTCGATGGGATCAAGTGGCTCGGCCGAAAGGTTCTGGTGGTCTTGGTCTTCGTAAGGCTCGGGTAATGAATATTGCCTTCAGAGGGAAACTTTTATGGGATTTTATGTACTCGTCTGGGGAGACTTGGGTTAAGTTACTCGAAGGTGGCAGGTCGGGTTCTAAATTTCCATCTCCGACAATCAATCATAATCGTTCTAATTTTTTAAAGCTTATGTCTAAAATAATCCCTCACTTGAAAGAGGGGTTCACTCTTCGGATTGGCTATGGCAATATATCTCTTTGGTTTTCTGAATGGTGGTAAGGAGCTCAATTTGGTCCTCGAATTCCTTGCATTGCTAAGCAGGACTTCATCTCTGTGTTAAAGATGTCATTTCGAATAGTGCCTGGGACTGGTCAGGTGTATATACCATCCTTCCTATGGATATTCAGCAGCAACTTTGTGCATCTCCTCCTCCCGTTTTGAACGATGCTATACCAGATTTATGGGTATGGAATGGGCATAATACAGGGAGGTATACAACTATCTCTGCTTACGGTTTTTCGGCGAAAACTGAGAGCTTGAAAGCTGAGTGGAGTTGGATGTGGAAACCTTTCGTTCCAGAAAAAATTGGCATCTTCATTTGGCTTATGAGTCACGATTCAATTCCTGTGAATTCTATCAGATACCATCGGAGGATAGCTTCCTGTCCGCTTTGTATTATCTGTGGTAATTCTGAGGAAAATTGGAGTCATTGTATATTTTATTATGGTTGGGCACATCAGGTTTGGGAGTTATTTGGTATCCAGGTCCCTATTGATTGTGCTTCTATGCCTAAGGAAGCTATGGAATTATTTTTGTTATGACTCTATGGATTATTTGGCTTGAGCGCAATGCAAGGATTTTCAGGGGGAAGCATAAGCCTTTGTTCATCCTTAGAAAATAAATCTGCTACCTTACTGCTCAAAGTAAGGCGGCAGGGAGCTCTTCTAATGTTTGCAACTCTCAGGTGCGTATGGTTAACTGGAATTTGCATGGATTTGATGACACTATTCTCCACGTAGACAGTTCCTTTGGTAATCCTGGCCGGGCTGGGTTTGGCTTCGTGGTTTGGGATAATGAGGGGCATTGGATTGGAGGTTACCAATACTTATGCTGAACTCTCGGCTATAGCAGCAGGTTTGGAATATGTTAGGGATCTTGGTATTAGGAGGGTGTCTTGCTACTCTTTCTATTTCTGTGACTGAGGCTATTGATTCCTGGAGCTTTTTTCACCCTCTAGCAGCCCTTTTTGAGAAGATTAGTGTTCTTAGGCGTGCTTTTGATACTTGTAGAATTCATCATATCTTATAAGAAGGAAACAATGTTGCAGATAAACATGCGAAGCATGGTGCTTCCATTAAGAGCTTTTATACCACTTGGGCCTTTCTACCGGACTTTGTGAAGGGGGATGTTGCGGCGAATGCTTGCAGTGTTTGGTTCCCCGTTACTAGCCTTTGGATCTATTTTTTTCGTACTTTCTAGTTTCTAGTTAGTTTTCCTATTTGTTTGTTTCCTTTTTTTGTTTTTTTCGGAATTTTCCGACTTTGGCTCCCCAAAAAAATAATACTATGTTGTTTATAATTTGACGTTAGTTTAAATTGCGTGTTTACCGGACAAGGACTTTGTTAGTTTAATTTGATGTAAACTATGTTGTTTATAATTCGATGTTAGTTTAAATTGTGGTCAAATTTACTACTTCCATAGTCTCAAAATGAAGTTTAGGTTTGGTAATGTGCTATTATTTACACATAAATTTTTATGTAAAGTTTTATTATAGTTATATAAGTTAAAATTTAGTAAAGTGAGATTTTGTTCGATTCGTCTCGTTGTATAAATATACAAATTTTATTATTAATGGTTTAAAATGTGTATTGAAATACGTGAAAAGTGTGTCCGTAAACTATATTCTGAGACGGATGTAGTATTTTTATCAATCTTATGGTTATGGTTGATGGTTAATGTCAAATGTTTTTTCTTAAGAGAAAAAAACTCCCTCTGTCTCATTTGAGTTCTCACATTTTTTTGAGCACGGTATTTTAGGTAGAATGAGTTATTGTGTTAAAGTGGAGTAAATAGTTGATGTGATGTTTGTTTGAAAGAGTAAAAATTTTCTAAATAAGAAAATGTGACAATTGAAGTGAGACGAACCAAAATAGAAAATGAGACATTTGAAATGGGAGAGGGTGTAGTAAAGATTAAAATTTATAAGGGACTAACACCAGTTGGTTGGTTCAACATATCAATCTATTTAAAAAGTTTGAATTACAATCCAGTAAACTAATTAATACTTCATCCGTTTTGTTTTGTTTGCCCCATTTGGGGTTTGAGTATTATTTACACACACTTTGACTTAACATTTTATCATAATTATACAATTTAAAATATAGTCAAGTGAAATATTGTTAGATTTATCTCGTTCTATAGTTTTCAAATATTGAACTTTTAGAATTTTTACTTGTATTGAATTTGTGTTATTAATAGTTTAAAATATATATTGGGCTGCACGCTGGGTAGGTGCATAGCAAATAAAAAAAAAATAAGTATATTGATTCCATCGTTAATTGGGCTCAATTAATGTCTGACATAGCCGTTACATTTGAGTAAGTTTTAGTAAAATTTTAAAAATAGTGATAAGATGCATAAATTTTAGAAATAATCGTAATAAAATTTGGAAAAAATGCTTTCATTAGGAAAAAAAAATCATCATTTATTTACAAAACTGAAAAACATATGTAGAGTATAAAATATGCCATTATGATATCCTCGATGATTTAGTATTGTGTCCAACTAGTCAGCCCACCCGCGGTACCCGCAGGAATGTAAAATTGGGAGTAATATATTTATACGTTCATATAAAAAAAAATACTATTAAAATTAAAATTATTATTAGATCCTACAATTAAGATATAATTTATATGTTAGCATAATGAATGAAAATTTCAATAACATCGCATAACGATCCGTGAATTTGTTCCATCCGACGACTGTTGATTTTAGACAAAAAAAAAAAAAATCAAATCGGACTTTACACGCAATACAGTTCTAAAGAATTTTATACATAATTTCAATATTTAAGAATTTTAAATGAAACCAATGTACTGTCAGTCAATGCTTCACCCCCGAGACATTTTTTCTCATTCTTGTCGTAACCAATGTACTGCCGGTCAATACTTCATCCTCCAATATATTTTTTCCCACTCTCATCGGAACCAATGTACTGCCAGTTAATACTTCATCCTTCAAGACATTTTTTCCACTCTCATCGGAACCAATGTACCCACCCACCCGATGTGTGTGGATGTAAATTTTTAGAAAAATATAAACTTAAATGTTAAATTAATTTAAATTATTTATATAATTTAATTAAGTTAATTGTTATATAATTTTATTAAATAATTTATTGATAAAATGTGAACCAATGTACCCGCCCGCGCCACATGGATGAAAGGTTCTTAAAAAATTATAAAATAGAAAAAAATAGCACTATTCTCCTCACTATTTCAAAGTTAAAAATAACTGAAAATATTATCAGTCATCACACAATTGTATGTTATTAAAAATAAAACTATTAAAAGATTATATTACATAAACTTCAGTTTTTTTTTTCTTATTAAGATGATAGCAAGTCGAACATCACCCAATATATCATGGGAATTTCAATTTCATTGAAAATGATCGTCAGTCGAACATCTCCCAACGATCTTATTATCATACGCATTGATCTAAAATGAAAAAATCCAACTATTTCAAAAGCATGTTACATATAAAATCAATGATTTACCATTTTCTTCCAATATAAAATGTTGAGAAGCTCAATGGTATTTAAGCACAATTTCATTCACCAATTAATCAAAATGATGAAGTAAAATTGGATTGATAAGATAATCGCCAATCGAACATCCCCTCCATGATCACATTATCATATACATTGAATTAAACTGAAAAATCTAATTATATACTTACATGAATGAACAATTCTTTCAAAAGCATGGCACATATAAAATTAATATTTTACCGTTTCCTTATAATATAAGATGATAGCCAGTCAAACACCCCCAATGATCTCATTGGAATTTCAATTTCATTGAAGATGATCGCCAGTCGAAATGAGTCAGCCGCGGTCTGGCTGACCTATTTAGATCTCAATTGATTGACTATTGTCTATAGAGCCTGTTTGGATTGGCTTTTTTCCAAGTGTTTTTGGCTTTTGCTTCTACCAAAAGCACTTTTGAAGAAAAAAGAGTGTTTGGCTTTTTAAATTACACTATAAATATATACTATCATATATAAATAGCATATCCTTTTTGGTAATTTACACATTTTAAAAGTACTTTTCACTTTTATACATCCAAACACACTATTGAAAAAAAGCTGCTTTTTAAACATTCCATCCAAACACAAAAGTTAGCTGCTTCTGCTTTTGGCTTTCACTTCTGCTTCTGCTTTTGGCTTCTGCTTTTTTTAAAAGCCAATCCAAACGGGCCCATAGTAAGAGATATAATAATTTATTTTAGAGAAAGTATTATGATATAGTCCATATAAAAAATTACTTCATAAAATATTAAACATTGTAGGATCCTCTATTTCCAAATTAAAGGCACAGTTATTAATTATAATAATTATGAAGCTATAGCTTATTAGAGTGTTATATTAAATTATTTTTATTCCTTTCCCTTGGCACATTAGATTTTATTTTCATTTTTGTATATTGAAAAATATTTTTAAATATATGGAAATGACTGACTCAAAAATGAAATAATGAAAATCAATATTGTAAAAACTTATTTACTATTATTATTGTTATTATTATTATTTTATTGCAAATCAAAAATTTAATTTAAAGTATCTGAATTAAAAATGTGTTAATATTGATATGCACAATCCGTTAAACCATTTTATTATAAATTTATAAAAAGTCTATGTTTTAAAAAAATAACTTTAGAAGGTTTAATTTAAAATATAAAATAAAATAATCATTTCTGAAATTAGAAATATAAAAACCTTTCAATCATTTGAAGGGTTGTCATGAAATAGCATATCCGTATGGAGCCATTCTAAAAAAATCATTAAATCCTTAATAGAGGGAAAAATGTACTTATATCCATGTTTATTCTTATTTTTAAAAGAATAATGATGATAGAGATTTAAAAAATCTCTTTTAGAACATTGTGAACAATAAATGTGAGATGTCTAATACAAATGAATTTATAATTCCCATATAAAATTATTTTTTTATAAATTTAAATAAATTCTATTTCAAAATAATTTAAATATTTTTTTATTATTTTTTTTCCTAAAACGCGTAGAAGGTAGTCATATTTGAATTAACTACATAAATTATTATAATCATAATACTTCTCGCTATCATCACACCTATTAATTCTTAATAAAGTTTATTTTAAAGGGATGGTAGAAGCCTATGCCAAACAAATTACAAAGGGAATAAATGGGAGGGATATGGAGCCGGTGGAGAATCGAACCTCCAACCTTCAGGTTGTAAATAAAGGGACTTAATCACTTGGACTAAGCCCTCATCCCCATTCATTTTAATACACTATGTTACAATGTGAGCAACTTCAATTATTTGGTCCAGATTTTCATCGCATGCAACGTCCATCGATGCTATTTTGCCTCATCATATACAAAGAATAGTTGACTAAACTCCAGTCATTTGAACTTGACCGCCATTCTTCCAGCTATCAATTCCAACAGGACAACTCCAAATCTATAAACATCGACTTTTGTTGTCGGCTAGTGGATTAGCAAAATAATCTGGATCAAGGGATCAAGGTACCCCAGTTGTCCCGTGCACAAAAGTGGATATCTGATTTTGATCCAAGGGAATCAATCCTGATGCACCAAAATGAGACACTTTGGCTGTAAAATTATGGTCCAAAAGAATCGTTTTGACATCTCTGTAGCGGTAAAAGTATGGGCTTGTAAGGTTTGTTCATGGAGAAACAATCACAATAAAACCCTTTAATCTGTCCAAAAAGTATAGATAACATTCATGAACGAAAGCACAACATAGAAATCACAAAGGAATTTCAGATAAGAACTAAATGTTACGACAGGATATTAAGCCAAAAGCAATTTAAGAAGTTGGTCATATTTTGTTCAAAAACAAAACAAATCGAAACCTGATAAATCGATTACGAAATGAGGCTATCAAAGCGCCACAATCATGCTAAATTTGATTCTGCCATTACTTAAAATGGCATAAACTCCCTATTCTATACTGTGAGAAAAGTTTTTTACCACCGGATCAGGGGTATCATTTTGCTTGCACATAACCCATGGAATCTAGTATTCAAGCCAACAGCCATTTTGGCAGCCCCGGGCATGTACCACTACTCTTGCTCTCCAAACCGTACACATTTTCAATCTACGTTACAACAACACATTTGATTAAACACAAAATGCAAATACAATTCCAGCAAAAGCATTCAATCACAGGCGACCAAAAAAATACATGCCCAGGAGAGAATAATCGGGCCTCCCTGAGATTGAAACCACCTTTCATTCTTCATCGTTCCCACAATTTTCTTTGTAGATCTCTGCATCGCCATCTACACATCCACTAACGATATTTATAAATTCAATGTTAATTATTATGTTCTGAAAACATGACACAATAATTCTCTTTGTTTTCAATTCTTACCTTGAAGGGTCCATTGTCAGATCTGAAACTGATGCCTAGGACATACTTCAACCAAACCAAATACGAAAGCCTCCAGATGCAGGAAAAGAACATTCAAAACAATCGAACTGTAAGCCTTGGTTTTTATATATATTCTCGATACAATGAAGTCTTAAGTTGTCTACATTTTCAAAATAATAGATCAATAATTCATAATTCATTTGAAAACACTGTCATTCTCATTACCATTTGTATTATCAGTTTTCACAGAGAGAGATGAATATGTATGGCATTCCTATCGAATTCAAACCTCTTCTCGGAAGTACTGGAAAATGGCTTTGTTCACCAATTCAGAACTGATATCATCACAAAGCATTTCTTATTAAAATTGATCGGCAATTAATTATAGCTTGAAATGAGATATCAGAATAAGAACAGAAAATTAAAAGACAAATTTCTTACTCTTTGCATCAGCTTATTGGGATGGCCAGAAGAAAGCATTTACAGGTGGTGAATTGGATCCCATGAACCACATTCCTGCCAACAGATAGCAACAATACGATCTACCTGCACACAAAACACAGAAAAACAAAACTACGTCAATAATAAAACGCCAACATGCAATTTATAACAAACTTCAATCAATACCAAGTATATGAACAACAATCTGAAAACAAAACATATATAAAGAGAAAACAAATACTAAAATAGATTCGAGAAATAGAGAATATACACAGTCACATAAGCGCAAATCAAATATAGACATCGTTCAAGAAGAATTAATACAGAACTATATCATCAGAAGTTTAGTTTCCTACACAATCACAATCACATTCGCTAATCAAATCCTGTCAACAATTACAAAAATAAAAGGCCAACAAATAAACTGAGTCTATTTCTGTCAAGGCATATTTTAAACTTACAGGCACAACCCAAAAAGGAACGGTGTTCCCTTTGTGAGGATACTTGAAATCTGTCAACATATATTTGCAAACAAATCGATAAAACGGCTCCATAACATTCAGCAAGCACAATAGAAATATAATATCATATACCTTAAGATGAAAATTGGAAGTCAGATTCTTGGAAACCCCGTTAAAAGCACCCAACATGGATAATCTGAAATATATGCAATAAATAATATATGCAGTTTTAACTTGACCACATTTCCATTGATTTCATGCATTGCAACGTTGCCCACATCTGCAATGAGGTAAGGTCCAACACGGTATCCACATTTTCTGCAGTGAGAGGTAGCTCCACAGCCGTATCAGGTATGGCAACAGCCATTATGCCTGCTTAGATGATGTACAGATTGTCAAGGTCCGTTAGTTTAACAATAATACTATGATGATTTCATTTTTTAGATGCCAATATCAGTAAATTTACCACATTTACATGAGGCAGTGCCATTTTCAAAACCAACTCACGACCATTATATAATATACCAAGTTCTGAGAAGCAACAAAGACCAATCAAAATAAGCACATAATGAAACAAAGACTGGGAAGTATGTACCAACATGAACCAAACTTTTTGTAGATAACACTTTCCATATCACACTTCATCAACCAAATACCTTTTGAGCTTATTGGATACTCAAAATCATTAGACACGGCTCTTGTTTTTCAACCTGCAAATCTTTTCCAGATTTATTTCTTTTAGTAGAGAGTAAACATTAAATTTAATATTTAACTAAAAATAGTTATATGCAGCCCAATAATAAACCTACTAAACCGCATAGCAGAAAAGGAATTCCAGATAAAATAAAGCTTCTTAAGATAAACTATATGATGCCAAAACACAAAATAGCTCTACCGATGTGCTCAGCATCATTGAATTAAATATTTACATCATTCCCCAACGTCAATAGCTCTACCGGTATTCATATATTATTTACAAAATATAAATGACAAAGACTGTAAGAATCCATAGAAAGCTCAACGATTACTAAAGCATCCTAACATAAACCTGGAGAGAGAGAGAGAGAGAGAGAGAGAGAGAGAGAGAGAGAGAGAGAGAGAGAAATGTGATACATAAAATGCAGGCAGCGAAACTGTATTTGCTATGGCCATATTCATAAAATCCACCAAATTCTGAAACTCTAAAATTAGATATATAAAACCTGTCTTCAAGAACATATGGATCTCCAAATTCTGAATCATTCAAACGTTTGTGTGGATGCATGTTTTTTAGTATTTAAATATCTTTTGTATTTGAAATTTTGTAGGCCTTGAGTGAAAATAAAATCAACTGTTGTGTGAATTCCAGTCATTGGTTTGAGACCTGCATATTCTAATTGTGTTAATTTTTTGGGTACTAAGAATTAATTAATAAGAAACTAATGATCGTGCTTCACTTTCTGGAAGGTGAGAGGGCTGATGCAGACAAAAATATTAAAGATATTTGTGCTGTAAATATGAAATGAATTATTAAGTCGAATGAGTTAGGATTGAACAGAAGTTATATAGAGAGAGAAGAAAAAGTTATATAGAGACAAACAATGTCTCATGCAGGCAATAACATTAATCCTTAGAAAAACGGTAGCAATAACCTAGCAGGCTAAGCACATTAAAAAAGCACACTCCACAACTAAGCAGACTGAGGCTAAAAAGATGATCCAGAATGGGGACTTATAGGATTAATGACAACAGCTCCTATTGCTTTGACGGCCTCATCTTTTTGTGGCTACTGAGTTTGCACAGGCGCGAAAATGCATAAATTCACAATCATGACTCCGTTCTAAGTCTTGCATGCATTGCCTCGAAGTAACCAATAAAATGATAGATAGTCAATAATCAAGTTGCACAAAATAAAAAATTTAAGAAAATGACATTCGAAAAATTCTCCAATCTCTATAATCATTCCCACCTTCAAAATGGTTTCTAACTGGTTAAAAATATAATTGAAGAATGTTTTTGTATATACAGGCATAGAGATTCAGTACAAATTAAATAATGTAATTTTCAAGCTAGAACAATTAGATTCAAAGAGGTAGCAAGTAATATATAAACAAATGAATCAGGATATCAAATGTGAGCACATAGAGGCAAACCTGGTGAACACAGGATAGCAAAGCTAGAACATTTAGATTCAATCCCAAGAATTCCTAAAGTCATAAGCCTGAGCAAGAGTTTTGAATGTTGAATTTCAACAACAACAATAAGGAAAAGCAAGTCACATTGTCAAGTGGGCGCATTTAATCACATTTCTGGATACGTATCAGAACAAAAAACTATTTCCTACTTCCTAGAAGTTTAAAGATATGCCGGTTCTGCATCAACCAATAATAGATATTTATCTAAAGAATTGAAGTGCAATGAATCCAGGAAAAAAAAAAAGGAAATAGATGAAAGATCTTACTCTGTTGCTGGTTATTCTCCATGGCCTTTAATTTTTCGCTCAATGGTCTTGCAGTAGTGCATTCTTGTCGGTTTTTAGATTCTCAACTGCTTTCCAGAGGTCTATTATCTCCTTCCCAAAGTGCTACACATTAAAGAAAAAACTTATCATGCAAAAGAAGCAGATCTCAAACCCCAAATACTTAAAGATTTTAAAGCTTAAAATTTCCAGCAATTGTGTGGACAGAAACACAGTAGGACGTAACATAAGTAGCTAAAAAGATCATGGCTCAGCCATCTAGGTAAATGATTCAAAAACTTAAAAGATCATACCATTCGGTGTCAAATTGTAACAAAACAATACTCATCTATCAAGCTAGTAAAGAAACAGAGAATAGATCAACGATAACCATAACATCCAAAATTTATACAAATAACAATCCAGGCAATAACCAATTAAGATGGAATCTGATACTTGTCAAGCTCTTCAGCCAATTTCTTTACACTTTGCCTTTTTGTGTTTAACTCCACCAGGCTATATAAAAATTATTAATATCCAATTCAGAATTCATAGTATATGTCCTATACCTGGTGGGAGGGCTTCCCGTTACAAAAAACCTACAAAAATTGAGCCAAAATTACATTTGAGTAAAGAAATACAAAGTATAAAAATCCAAAATCTATATTTCATCAGATCCAAAATCAAGTTTATTATCAACCACTCATTCTCAAGATCCTCATCAAACATCATAATCATATCCACATAAAACAACTTAATCCAATAAATATCCAAAGAGCAATAAAGATGATAAATAAAATCTTTTCGGTTCATAATATTTTGGATTCTCACCATTGCTTTCTCCATGTTCATCGAGTTTCTTTGGGAAAATTGAGTGACTACCTGAAAACAAATATTGCAATTCATATTTCTAATTAGTAACACTAACGAATACCAACTAAAATAGAATTTTGAAACCTAAAAAACCTATGTTCTACATCAACAGCAAATGGCATTGATTCATTCTAATACCAAGGCGTGTTCAAATTTAAATAAAATTCTAACACGAAACTTTTAATAGAAAGAAACATCACTTAAAATCAATTACCCACTTTTCTTTCCGTGGCCAGGAGCCTCTTTTAAGGAAGGCAACGCATTTGAAGACTCTGTTTTCACCTTCCACAAAGCAACCTGTGAAACTTTCCACGGTTGTGTTCACAGCCTCTGAAGCAGCGATGGAGTCAGAGGCAGAGGCGGCGGTGCAGAGGGGGTTGAGCGGCGACGGGATTGCTTGAGCAGCGGAGGTGGGGATAGAAAGCGCGCGACGGCACTGGACGGGATTGATAAACTCATATAACTTTAACTGGATCCATTTAAAAACGAATATAAAACACAAATCATCACATAAGAATAAAAATTTCAAGCGAAAACAGATGAATACAGAAAAGATACTTATTGATAATTAGGTTCAACATGAAAATCGTCTGTCAAAGTTTGTTGGTAAAAATTAGCTACAAAATACTACTTTACAGAAAAGCAAAATCCAAAAGAAAAATACAAACTCATGTTCAGACCAAAAAAAGTTTGTTTGGTTGGAGCTCACCGGTAGAGAGAGACGCCGGGCGCCGGCGGCTCGCGCAGGGCTGAGGCGGCGACTCCGGATTCGCGAAGGGGGCACCGTGCGCTGGGGCGAGCGGCGCCGGAAGAGGGAAGGCAGCATCGGACAGCGGCGGACGGTGTACAGGCAGGGAGGGCGTCACACGTAGGGGAGCCAGCATCGGCGCCGGAAGAGGGAAGGCTCGCGGAGGGCAGGCGAAACGGATGCACTGGGACAGCGGTCGACGGCGCAAGGAATAGCAGCGGACGGCGATGAAAAAAGGAGGGATTGAGGTCTCGAATCTGCAGACTCCAAAGTCTTCTCTCCGATGGTGTTCACAGCCCTAGCTAAAATTTGGAGAAAATTCAATCGCAGAATTTGGTTGGTGTAGGTGAGATTTGAAATTTGAATTGGAATAGAAATTATTTGAGAATATGAGAAGATAAATCTCTGCATAAATGCACCGCAATAAAGAGTCATGGCATAATACCGATGCAACAAATAGCGTGAAGGCGGTGGAGTTGTGGTCCCATGGCAATTTGGTAAATAGATAAGTGTGTGAAAGAGAGTGTAAAAATTGTTGAATTTAGTGTAAAAATAGGTGGGCGGGAAACTGTGTGCGTGAAAGGCTATTTTGTTATTGTAGTATAACATGATGTAGCATCGGGATATCCGATATATACAAAAAAAATATTAAAGGATCTTAGATTACCAGTGAGAATATGATTGCTGAGAATGTAAGATTATTGGGAATATGAGATGTTGGGAATCTTATTTTTTTTTATGTTTTAATATTATTGCGTTTGATTATAGTGAGAATCTTAGATTTTCAATTCTAACTAATTTATCATAATGTCATTGAATTTCAATTGAACAAAAATTATAAATATGTAATTTTGCTACAAAATAGAAAATGTTTAAGCTAATTTATTTTCTAAATATAGCAAAATATTTATATATAATTTATTATATGATTATCAGTCATTTAATGTCTCTAAATCCTTATTATTTTTATTTTTAAATGACTCTAAATCCTTATTATTTTTAATTTTTATATAAATTAAATAAAATTTAAGACAATATTAATAAATATATTGAAAAATATGTTTAAATTATTTAAAATTTTCAATTTATTTTTTAAAATTAAATTTCATATATTTATCAATTTTTAAAATACAAATATCTAAATTATAAAATAAAATAAATATAAAAAGTAGGGGTATAAAAGTCAAATTAGTATAAAAGTAAGCGAAGTGGAGATGGTAATATAAAATTAGCTGCCCTGTAGGTGGGAATCACAATCCCACCAAAAATCCTTAATATTCCAACCTCAATGGAAATATGACATTTCCACATGAAGCATGCCCAAAACCAAACATGGGCATGTTTGGGGCCGGTTTCGGTGCAGGCCGACTACAGGTGTTGGCACATTTAAAAGTGATGAATATGTGTATATGAAGTGAAATGTGAGTATAAAAAAGTGATGGATGGAGGTTATGAACCAAAAACTAATAAAAAAAACAAACTACCATCTATACATCACTTTATAAGGCTTATACATCACTTTACAAAGAGCTACACATCATTTTTAGCGTTGTCTGCACCTGATGGCAATTGTTATGCTATTACAGAAACCAGATTGGGCATGTTTCGTTCCTTAATCAAGATTCCTAGTCAAGATTCCTAGTAGGAATCTTGGTTCCCCCGAATGGCCGAACCAAACGCCCCCTTAGATTGTACTTGCTCCGTTATTCAATAATATTAACATTAGCATAGTAAACACTATTCATTAAGTAACTTTAATTCGACTTTTTAACACAGTTACATAAAATAGAACACAGTCAAGTGAGATCTTGTTAGATTCGTCTAACCACATAGTTTTAGAATATTAAATTTTTATAATTTTTTATTTTATAAAATTAGAAATATTACTCTTTAAAAATGTGTATTGAATTGTGTAAAAATATGGAATGTTAAAATTTTTTTATCACTGAGGGACTACTATATTTTTTACTGACCAACTTATCTTTATGTGATTTCTAACTTTTGCAACTTTAGCAAAAAAATATTTTTTTTTGATAAGATAATGATTTAATTGCAAAAATCTTATAAAATTCGATACCAAAATGCATACAGAGTAAATAAAAATTTAAAGCCAAATAATAAAATTCGAAATGAAGAATGGATCGGAACCCGCGAACAGCCATGAATGCGTCAGAGTCAGAAAGTTGCCAGTAAAAATTAAATTCAAGTAAGGAGTAGATCTGGAGAATAATTGGAAAGTTAAAATCCATTGATTACTGCTGTAAAAAATGTTGAGACGGATATATAGAAAATGGAACAAAATGGGGTGAGAGAGGCTCGAACTCTCGACCTCAGGATCACTCAGAAGCTATGAGACCTACGCGCTAGCCAACTGCGCCACCACCCCATGTTTAACGTAATTGTGTAAACAATATATTTAATAAATACTTCCTCTGTAGCTTCATGGATTACTAAGACAGGATTTAAGGTGAAACAATTAAAGTTAATTTATTTGAAGAGAAATAAAATAACTATTTATTTTTTTTTTTTGCTTGCACAGCCTTAGAAGGCTAGGGAAGATTTACAATATATACAAAACTAAAACTGCAAAACCATGAAGATCCCATGCAGACGAACAGCATGGCTATGAAGGACTACCACCGTGGAAACCAAGTACCGATTGAATCCGCCACGAGGAGAGGCTTTAGCGAGTCCGGGGGAAATGCCCATGTTGTGTAATACATCTCACTGCCTATTCCCATATGAGCCCGGGCGTCAGCGACTGCATTACCTTCTCGACAAATATGATCGAAATAACAACTGTGAAAGGAAACTCTCAAGTCATCAATCTGAAGCAGATGGGCGGCCAGCGCATGAGTGAGGAGCCTAGGTGCTTTAATCAACCTGACAGCCTCCATTGAATCGCACAAGCACTGAATATCCGTAATCCCTAGTGCATGAGCAAGTTGAAGACCAGCTAAAATACCTTCTACTTCAGCCTGCAGAATTGTGGCATTTCCAATAAACCCTGACAGCACCTATCCAGCGTCCAGATTGCTCCCTAATCACCGCTCCATACCCAGCTCTGGAAAGCTCATGAATTCTGGATCCATCCGAGTGTAGGAACATGCCCTTCCATCCCCCCATATTCCAAGAGATGAGGCGCGGAGATGGATCATGCTGTTGTACCTTACTTTTGCTCCTCCCCACCTCACTCTGCCAATATGAGATCTGTCTTACCATAGAGTGTGTCTGAGTATGCTTTCCTTGGAACACCCTACGACAACGCTCGCGCCATATGAGCCAAACAGTCACAAGAAACAAATCACCAAAAGCTTTAAACATTGCAGAGAGCCAAAACCTAATATCATGACTGCCCATTGTGTTGAGATCAATGGGGATAGTGACGCCCAGTGTATCCCAAAGTTGTTGTGCCCACGTACAATAGAACAGACAATGCGGCCAATTTTCCCTTTCAACTCCACATATAGTACATAAGGGGCTGTTGGCCAAATGGCGATGGTACCTGAGGTCATTACAAGGCAACGCCTCCCGACTTAATAACCATAAGAAAACGCATATTTTTTCTGGAAGTGCTGTGGTCCAAATCCATTTCCACCCAGTGGACAACGGCCGATCACCCAAGAGATGCTTATAGGCTGATGCTGAAGAAAATCTGCCCTCTAAGTTTCCCTTCCACCTCCATCCATCCTGTAGGCCGGCGTGAATTCGGGGTGGGGCTTGCTTCAAAATTTCAAGCCTCAATCCCTCTAGGATGATTGAGCATACAGATGATAAATCCCAACCATGCATCTTCACAATGTCCCTTATCTTCAAATCTAAGTCACAAGTTTCCACAAATGGCATCCTGGGCCCAAGAGGTCGGCCATGTAACCAAGCAGCAAACCACAATGAGCTATCCCCACTAGCTATATGGAATTCATACCCCCCAGCCAATATGGTCATGGCTCGCCTTATACTACGCCATGTAAAGGATCCGACCTTTGGCAGTGATGGCAATCCCTCAGCCCTCCGACAGTATTTTGCTCTTAATTCCTTAACCCACATTTTGTCCCTGCCCATGAATAAGTCATGTGCAACCTTACCTAGAAGAGCAGTGTTAACCATTCTTGCCTTACGCAGGCCTAGTCCACCCTCTCTTCTCGGAGTTGCAACTATATCCCATTTAACTAAATTCAACCCCTTACCTTTGTTGTCCTTCCAAATCAAAGTCCTAATACGGCGATCAATTCTATTGCAAATAGATTGTGGTATCCATCCTATTTGCATATAATATGACGGTATGGTTGCAAGAACATGTCTAGCAAGGGTGATCCTCCCTGCCTTGTTCAGAAGCCTCATCGCCCAACAAGATATCTTGTTATCCATCTTTTCCAGAACAAAATCATAAGCCTTAGCCTGCACTTTCCCATGATGCACTGGAAAACCTAAGTATTTACCCAAGTGATCCGCAACAGGTATATCCAAAACACTCATGATCCATTCCTTCTCTATCTCAGTAACACATTTAGATGTAAAACATCTAGATTTTAATGTACTAACCTTCAGACCAGCGTTACTAGCAAACCTTTGGAGAGTGGAGGCGGCCGATGTAAGCTGTGTTCATTTACCATCATAGCAAGGATCAAATCATCAGCAAAAACCAAGTGTGATATTCCCTCACTATGTGAGCTTAGTCTGACTGGATCCCATCGATTGCCTGCTACTTCGCTGCATATGGCCGTGGAGAGACGTTCCATAACAATGTTAAATAAGTACGGCGAAAGCGGATCCCCTTGGCGTAAACCTCGTTGAGGCTGGATTTCCTCAAGCGCTTCTCCATTCCAGAGGATAGAGAAGGTCGGCGATGTAACACATGTCATAATGATTCTACATAAAGCACCAGGGAGCCCCATTTGCATCAAGCATTCGGCCAAGAAAGACCAACGCACACTATCATATGCCTTAACCAGATCAATCTTTATCACCACAGCTTTGCTTTTGGACTTAGTCTTAGCAATGTCGTACACTAATTCTTGTAATAAAATGGCGTTATCCACCGTTCCACGTCCGGGTATAAAAGCTGATTGCAGGGGAGAAATGTACCTTTCCATCACATGCCTCAGGCGGTTAACAATAATTTTCGAAATGAACTTATATGCTACGTTGCATAGCGTAATAGGTCTGAACTGAGCAAAACTGGAAGGCATGGGAACCTTCGGTATGAGACAAATATGAGCCTTTGCCAACTGGGGATTAAAGGAGCCTGTCCGAAGTGCATCTCGAACCATTTCAATTATATCTTTCCCAACCTCAGGCCAAAATATATCATAGAAAGCAGCTTGGAATCCATCTGGTCCAGGGGCAGCTAGTGGCCTAAATTGTCTTCGAGCCAGTTCTACTTCCTCATCCCGGACGAGATTGTGGTGCATGTCCAGGCCTCTTTGCTGTAGTGAATGTAGAGGGGGGAAAGTCTCATTTAATTCATTGACTTGATCATCCAGGAATAGTTTTTGAAAATAATTCCTTGCTGAAGCCTTAAGGACATCCACATCTGAACACCAAGTGCCATCTTCACCAAGCGTTCCATGCACCTGTTTACGATGATAATGCATTTTTGCTTGTGCATGAAAATATTTGGAGTTGCGATCCCCCATCTTTATCCAATTCGCACGTGCCCTCTGGAACCAATACCGTTCCTCCTGATTAAGGAGCTCATGATAGTCCTTCTGCAATTTCCTTTCTAAAGCCAAATGCCATACGGAGTCCACTCTAGAAAGGAAAATATCAAGCCCGGCAAGACGTCTGAGTAATTTCTTCTTTTTATTTCTTATCTTCTTAATCACATGTTGACAATGTTGTTCAGAGAAGGATTGCAGACGTTGAAGTTTATCCCCCAAAGACCCTGCCCCCCCCCCCCCCATGCATCATTAACCAGATCCTTATACCTCGGATTCTCGGCCCAAATGTACTCCCACCGAAATGGTTTGGTAGGGACAGTAGCTCTATCTATTCCGCAGGACATCAGAATTGGCGCATGATCAGAGATTGTACGTGGCAATGTGAGAATATGTCCCTGAGGAAATTGATCAATCCACGCAAGATTCGCAATACCCCGGTCCAGGCGTTTTTTAATATGATGAACTTGGTGGACTTGGCGAAACCAAGTGAAGGAGGATCCCTCAGACCGCACGTTCACCAATCCACATGTATTTAAACATTCACGAAACTCGTCAGCTCTCTTGTGAATATAAACCCCCCCACTGACCTCCGAGGGCGCAAGTACTTCGTTCCAGTCACCTATAAGAAACCAAGGCCCATTCACACTTCCTGCCAGCTGCTTTAGGTATTCCCAATCAGCTTTCCTCCTCTGATAGTTGGGATGGCAGTACACTGCTGTACAGTACCATGCAACATTCCCATCTTTAAGAGTAAACGTTAGGAACCGATCATATGTATCAAAATGATTACACGTAATGGACAAGCTCGTCTGCATTAATACCCAGATTCCCCCCGCACGTCCAAGCGACTCTTGTAGGAAGAATGGAACAAACCCTAGGCTATAGAAAAAATTTCTTGCCCTGTCAAAACTTCCTTGCGGTTCAAAAATAAAAACCAAGGATGGTTTATGATTTCTTAAAGCATCAGACAAACAGCGTCTAGCACATGAATTCATGAAACCCCTAACATTCCAAGCCAGAATAGAGAATCCCATGAAGTGTGACATAAATTACAAATTTGGAAAATTGGAAACCCTACTCCCTTGGGCTGATGAAATATCATATATATCAATTGTGAAGCCTCGCGGCTTCCACATCCATCTCATGCGCCTTCAAGCACACAGTTTCTGATTGATCCAGCTCCTTCTGTTCCTGGGAGGACTCAGACCCGCTGCTAGTATCATTCACAAATCTTGCAGAGGCCGACTCTAAAGCTTGCTTTAAAGATTGAAACTCCTGGCCAGCATCTATATCCTCAGTATCATCCATTCGGACCCTTTTCGGCCCAGACATATGCTTGGCCCTTAAAATTGGCTTCCCTCGGTCCATTATAGTTGTTTTGGGCCCAACATTATCAATTTTGTTCCTCATATCACTACCTGGACTGCATTTAAAATCAAATTGCGGCCCAAGATTAAGTCTTCCACCCTGGCCCTTAACCGTCCCAGAACCAGAAGCGACGTCAGCAAAGCGGGCAGTGGTGTCCTTCTTCCGGGGCTTTCGACGTTGGACTACCATCCACTCGCCAATACCGAGAGTGGAGTCATCCAATTTTTCATCTTCGACCGACCTAGCGCTTAGGTTCTCCTTGTCACTCCCCAATTTCTTGTCGGCCCCTACAGTATCAACACGCATCTCTGCCACAGACGTGGAAGGAGTAGATTCCGCCACCTGTCCAACATGCTCCTGTGATGTTGCACGTTCGGCTCCCACCTCCAGAGCTTCCCGGACCTCAGGATGAAGGATCTCAGGCTTCCGGCCATCGAATTGGCAACGCTCTTGCCTATGGCCATAACGGCCACAATTCATGCATACCACATGCAAGCTTTCGTACGCAACTTTGATAATCTTACCTTCAACCTCCACCTGACCAACAAGGGGTTCATCAAGATTCAGTTCTACGCACACCCGGGCATATCTCCCCCTTGATATAGATATAGTGCTCCGATCAAACTTAAAAGGAACCCCTATGGCTGAAGCAACCACCCGAAGACCAGCTTCCTTATAAAATGCAGGTTTGAGGCCATGAAATTGCACCCACGTATGAATGGTATTCAATCTAGTGTGTTCAGGATCAAATTCTGGTGTCCATTTCATCACGGCGATGCAGTGATCATAAATTAGCCAAGGCCCCTCCGTCAAGACTCTTTCGCGATCTTCAGAGAACTCGAATTTAACCAAATAACAGCCAAAGCCGACATCCAACAAATCAAATTTCCCCTTCAGCTTCCATATCCTACCCAGCGCATTTCTCATTGCCAGAAAGCCAATCGATAAGCCTAAACCCTTAATAACCAGCGTATCTGTCCAAGGACTATACAATTCCGTTAGCACCGACGGATCAAACTTGATTCCGGGACATCTCTTGTAAGGTCCAGATTTTTCAATAGTAGCCAGCTTCTCTTTAAGGAGATCTACCGGTTCCTCAACTTCATCCGGTGGCGCTCCTGTGTTTCCCATGAAAGCATCACGGTAAGAGGTGGTCGTGCCGCCATCATCCCTAACGGAGCCAGGGGGCCGACCGGGAGGAAAGTTTAACGAGGGAAATTTCGCGTTCGCCATCTTTTCCTTTGAAATGGAAATAAATAACTATTTATTGATACTACTCCCTCCGGTTTTTTTTTTTTAAAAAAAATAAGTGTAACGTTACTCATTTGCATATATAACAATTCACATTTTAAACTATTAATAACTCAAATTAGGAACAATAAAATTTCTAAAAATTTCATATTTAAAAACTACAAGATGAGACGAATCAAACAAGATCTCACTTACCTATATTTTTCTTGTATTTAACTATAACAAAAATAGAAGTCAAAGTGCTACAATTAACAATAAAAAAGTCAAAACGTTACACTTATTAAAAAACGGATAGAGTATTAATTAAGTACTTTTGATTCGATTTTTAATACAATTATGTAAGATAAAACATAATCAAGTGATATTTTCTTAGATTCGTATAATTACATAATTTTATAATATTAAATTTCTATAATTTTTAATTTTATATAATTTGAGATATTAAGCGTTAAAAATGTGTATTTAATTGTGTAAAATGTAGAAATGATTCAATTATAAAAAATATAGGAAATAAAATATACCAAAAATATTAATGTAGCATTTTTTTAAAAAAACATATCCAAAAATACTAGTAATATAACATGTAGTATTTAGGAACGAAGTATAAATAATATCCTAACAATTAAATTCCAAGTCTACAATATCATGAGGGTTTGGACCCTTATATTAGCTGATATGGAACAAATATCACATCCCCAGACCACATCCGTGAGATACCTCTAGCGGGGCGTTTCGTTCGGGATCTGAAATTCCTACTGAGAATCTTGGTTAGGGAATAAAATATGCCCATGTTTGGTCTGGAGCATGTTTTATGTGGGAATGTTACATTCCCACCTCGGTGGGAATGTTGAGTGTTTTAGGTGGGACTGTGATTCCCACCTGGAGGGCATGTAATCTTAGATTACTACATTCACCTTACCTTTTATACTAATTTGACTTTTATACCCTCATTTTTTATACTTATTTTATTTTATAAATTTAGATATTTGTATTTGATAAATATATGAAATTTAATTTTAAAAAATCAATTGAAAAATTTTAAATTATTTTAACATATTTTTTTAATATATATTCTCATATTTTAATGTATATTTTCATATTTTCTTAAAATTTACTTTTCTTCTATATATAAAACAAACATAATAAGGATTTAGAGACATTAAATAAGCAATTTCGTTAGGGTGCAATCACCCTTTTTGACTTGATGTGCTGTGGGAATTTACAGCCATTGATTGTCTTTAAAAATCGACGATTGAGATTAACTCTAAGGGTAGAAAAGTAATTTCGTATATTTGCCATATTGTTCGCCGTTGGACGTCGTCTTCTTTGGATTTCCGAGTTCTTTTCTGTTTTTTTTTTTTGCTCTGTACGTGTTGCGGCGGTGTGAGGAAGTTGCTGGCAATTATGAATGCGATTAGCATGTCGTTGAATGCGTCGGCAACGTTTTCAGATTCGAGTTCTGCGTTCAATGGTAATTTTTCGAATTTTGAGTATTTTTATCGCAGATCGTCGTTTTCGATTTTATGTATGTTTTTTGAGTTTTGAGTTCTTCTTTGATATGTTTCTCTTTTTTTGTGTTTTCTGAAGTTTCATATCTATATGTTCATTTAAGCGTCAAAACGTTTGTACATGTGATTATGAGGGACTGAACCATTATATTTTCATCGATGCAAGCCTAGCATTTTCAGCGATGCATCACTAGCATTTTCAGCGATAACTGTCTAGCATTTTCAGCGATGGACATTAAACATTTTAAGCGATGGTTTATGTCAGCTACGTGTATTTATTATTTTAATGGGAATTCTTTGTTTATTTCTTCACAGGTAACATAAATTGGAGTGAGTTAAGTTTTGTTACAGCTGATGATGCGTTTAGTTTTTATTGTGATTATGCTCATAGTTTAGGTTTCTCGGTAAGGAAAATGTATGAGAGACCAAAGCCACATGAAGTTGATAGATTGTTCTATTTACAATATGCGTGCAATAAGGAAGGATTTCGTCGTGGTTGTTTGTTGGATAGTGATTCATCTTGTCATTCTAAGAGTCTGAAATTTCGTAGGAGTGATGAAACCCGAACTGGTTGTGAAGCAAAGGTGAGGTTACATTATAAAACTGATGAAAAAGTTTATAGAGTTGTGTTTTTCTGTGGTGATCATAATCATGATCTGCATGGACCATCAAGGAAGCATATGTTGAAATCGAATAGAAGAGTTGATGAGTTACACAATGTTGTTGCTGGTATACATGAAGAAGTTGGATTGTCATTGAAGTCATCGTATGACTTGTTGAGTATGGGTGCTGGAGGTAGTGGACTTGTAGGATTTTTAAAGGACGATTTGAAGAATGCACTTGTTAGAAGGCGGCAAAGAAATTTAAAAGTAGGGGATGCTGGTGTTGTATTGAAGTATTTCTCTGAGAAATGTGTCAGTAATCCATTTTTCTTCCATGAGTATGATCTGGATGATGATGAGAGAATTACAAATATCTTTTGGTCAGATGCTGAAATGAGGATGGATTATCAAGCTTTTGGTGATAGTGTGACCTTTGATACAATGTATCGGACAAATAAAAATTACAGACCATTAGCTGTTTTTGTTGGATTCAATCATCACCGACAGACTTCTATTTTTGGAGCTGCATTGATGCTTGATGAAACTCAAAGATCATTTGAGTGGCTATTTAAAACATTTTTGAAGTGTATGGGGGATAAGACACCTCAAACGATTTTCACAGATCAAGATTGTGCGATGGCACCGGCAATTAGGAAAATTTTGCCTAATACCTATCATGCTTTATGTAGTGGGCACATTATAGAAAATGCGGAAAAAAATTTGAGTCAACTGTACACACCAAGGTAAATATTTAGTTATTTTTACTTTCAATATTTTTTTCGATTTGGATATTGATATGTACATGTTGAACTCATTTTTTTAGGTTTGATAAGCTATTTCATCATTTCGTATATGATGTGAGGACAGAGATGGAATTTGAGGTGGAATGGGAATACATGCTATCAACTTGTTTCTCACAGTCTGAACATAGGTGGTTGTCGACTACTTATAATTTGAGAAGTCAATGGTCCGCTGCTTGGGTTAAAAATCATTTTACTGCAGGAATGAGGACTACTCAGCTAAGTGAATCTTTTAACTCAGTTGTGAAACGGTATGAATAAATTTCATTTTCAGTGATAGTTGAATAGTTATTTTCAGCGAGGCTATACTGTTTTGATCAGCGAGAGAGTTCTATTTATTTCAGCGATGTGTGTTTGCTTTATGTAATTGAGAATTTGATTTTCACATCCCCATATTGTGTTGACATTTCACAGGTTCTTAAGGCCAGTTGATAACTATGTTGAGTTCTTTGCACATTTTGAAAGGGTTGTGGAGTCAAGGAGGGATAATGAACGGATGGAAGATTTTAAGGCAGATGATAGACAAGTTTCTGCCAGGTTTATTATGAATCCACTATTGAAATATATAGCTGAGAAGTATACACCAAATGTGTTCAATATTTTCAACAATGAGTATGATCTGTCATTTGGGTATGTGGTTGAGCTTCAACCAGATGCATTAATTTATCGTGTTTGCAAGAGAGAAGATGTAGATTCAAAGATGATTGGTGATCATGTCAATGTTACATTGATGATGGTACAATTGGATGCACTTGCAATATGTTTGAGAATATGGGGATTTTATGTTGTCATGCTCTGAGGGTGATGGATGTTCTGTCAGGAAGTGGAGCAAAAGTGTTTCATACTATTCCATATAAATATATTTTGCAGCGGTGGTCAAGGAATGCAAAATGTGATCTTAGTTATGTTGATGTTGGTGTTGGAAAAGAAACAAATGTGGTCAATGCAGCATCTAGATACCGGAAATTGTGTGTCTTGTTTTTGAAGTCAGCAATTGTGTTGTCACGAAATGAGGATGCTTGTGAATCGTTTATGTATGACTTTGAGACATTGATGAAAACAAAGTATGACAATATTGATATTAACAAAGAGTCGGGTAATTTCTAATCAAAGACATATTTATGTTTTTGCTTTTTTGAAATTAGTGTTTCTCAATGTTTTTGTTTTTTTTGCAGAGATTGGAAGTACATCAGATTACTCAAATTTGCATTTAAGGGAAAGAGAAACGTGTAAAGGGCGGAAGAAATCGAACAAGAGAATGGTCTCTATTTCTGAAGCTGTTCGGAAAAAGAAAGAGTTAGAACATCGTAAACGGATGCAGAAATGAAGATTTTTATTTTTTTAGAAATGACATGAAGTGTATTGATCATTAATATTGTATTGATCGACTTAGTTCAGTGCTAACTAATGCAATTCAGCGATGATTACTTATATATGAAATTAGTTAAATGTAAAATAACCGTGTAGTATTTTAATAAAATTTTACAATGTTTCAGAAATCGCGTAACTAATGCATTTCAGCGATGGTTACCTATTGAAAAAAGCGATCGTCATAGTGCAATTTAGCGATGGAGATGAGTTAATAAAAAATAACCGTGTAGTAGTTAATAAAAATTTTACAATGTTTTCAAAATTCGCGTAACGTCTAGTAATGCGATTAATAAAAATTCACCGTCTAAGTAATTAATAAGAAATAACCGTCGAGATTTCACCGTGTAGTATTTAATGTCAATTTAACCGCCAATTTTTAATTTATCACTGTTGATACTTTCTCTAGGGCTTTTCAGCGATTTAGCGATTCTCTGCGTCTACGGCGAACGACGATTGTTTTTCTACGGCGAACGACGAACGGTGATACTTTACTTTTTTGTTATCAAGAATGGCTGAAAAAGTGCATACTCAGGTCTGTTGCGTTCCATCTAGCATTTGTCTTTTAAATAATATCCTGAACGAGAGTGACGGAGATGGGAAGAAAGAGTTTATTCACGAAACTTGCTTCAGTTGTCTGCTTATGTTCAAAATGTGCATGCTCAAGGTTGATCCTGTTATAACTTTGATTAATCAGTGGAGCATTCAGGAGGAATGCTTTATTATTGATAAAAACCGTCGATGGAGGTTTACAGATGAAGACATTCATAAAGTATATGGTTTGCCATGGGGAGTCGATAAATTTATAATAGATTTGAAGAATAATGAGATTGGTTATGATTTTGCTGATGAATTTTGTGAAAATTATTCTCTTATTACGAATAAGAAGGAGCCTAATCGGATACCTGTTAAGGATGTTAGAGCTATTTTAGAGAATACGGAGAATACTGAAATTCCATTGGATGACTACTGGAGGATGTACATTTTGTTTGCTCTGCAGAAAGTCTTTACTCCTAACTCAGGGAGGGTTGTAAACAAAAGGTATCTTCAGTTTCTTAGATCTCCGGAAGAAGCTTTAAGGTACAATTGGTGTCTTCATATTAGACAATTTCTTATCAAATCTCTGAATGAGTATAAGGCAAAATTGGATAAGGGAACCAATGCTCAAGCACGCCCCTGTGGAGGCCTGTTTTGCTTAATGGTAATTTTAATTTTGTGTTTGTTATGCAATTTATATTTGTTATGTGATTTATATTGTTGATTATGTATCTTGTTTGTTTTTGTTTTTTTTTTCAGCACATGTTTTTTGATTTCTATGAGCGTGAAGAGCTTCATTTGGTTGGATTTACATGTAAAAAGGATCGATACTTGGAGATGGTTGATATCTGGAAGGTTTTCCCTAATGCAAAGTATCCAGATATTGACTTTAAGAAGAAATCGAGGGTTGCGAAAAGGACTGTGGAGGAAGATGACGATCGACTTTTCACTTTTGTTTCTAGTCTAAAGAAGAAAAGGAGGGTGGGAAAGAAGTGGAAGATGAGCGTGTGAATTCTACTGCAAATGAACCAACTGCCAATCTTCCTAGGAGTGTGGATGGAGGAGGAGATGAGCAGTTAGGAGAAAATGTGGATTTGAATGCTAGTGGAAATGAAGAAGCTGCCAATCTTTCTAGCTTGCAGTCTGTGTATTCACCTGTTGTCCATGAAGCTAATGCAAATGAGACAACTGATTCTGAACCAGTTGTTCATCTTTCTGATCACACAATGGACTCTATTGTGAACATTGCTTGCCAATATATGGATGCTGATGCTTCAGGCAATGTTGATCCTCTCATAGAAGCATCCAGAAATGATGTTGAACCTTCCCCACACCCCCTTGTGATCAAGATGCAAGTGAACTGTTGATTAATGTGGGTCGACGTCGTGAAGGAGAACAGTCAAATAACTTGATATAACTGCAAGCGAAGGAGAAAGCTTGATGGGTATATTAGCAGGAGCTGGAAATGTTGTGATGAGTCAAGGGGGTCCGGAGGTGACAAGTTTGCGGGAAGGAGGTGATGTAGATGCTGGGAATGTAAAAGACAAAACCGAAGAGAGAGTTGCCCCGGAGACTGAAAATTTACCTGAAAATGTACCGAAGGTAGTTTTATAAATTTTGTACTTCATAATATTTTTTGAAGGTAGTTTCTGACATTCTTTTTTTCTTTTTTGCTTTTTCTGTGTTGTTTATTTTTATTGTAGAGATCTTTATTTCGATTCCGAATCCCTTTCAGTTTCGATTCTTTGAATGTATGTACAGTGACAAAATGTTTGCTATAGGGGTTACTGTAACAAAGTGTTTTGATATATTTTTCTTGTGTGATTTTTAGTCAGCACATGATGGGGCTGAGAAAGTTGTAGCACATGATGGGGCTGAGAATCCAGAGGTATTTTAATAGTTTTCAGCGATGGTGGTTTTGTTTTTCAGAGATGATAATCTGCACATTTCTTGTGTGATTTTAGTTTTTAATAGTTTTTAGCTATATCAATTGTGATGTAACAAAATGTTTTGATATATTTTTCTTGTGTGATTTTTAGTTAGCACATGATGGGCTAAGAAAGATGTAGCACATGATGGGGCTGAGAAAGATGCAGCACATGATGTGGCTGAGAATGCAGAGGTACTTTAATAGTTTTCAGCGATGGTTTCTGTGTTTTTCAGCGATGATGTTTACCACATTTCAGCAATTTGGATATGGTGATTGATATATTTTCTTGTGTGACTTTAGTTTTTAATAGTTTTTAGCTATATCAATTGTGATGTAAATAGAGGTATTTTCTCTAACTTACTCTAGTATGTGTATAGATGCATGCAAAAGATGTGCCAACCTTTTCTTTGTGCCAACCTTTCAGTTTCGATTCTTTGAATGTATGTACAGTGACAAAATGTTTGCTATAGGGGTTACTGTAACAAAGTGTTTTGATATATTTTTCTTGTGTGATTTTTAGTTAGCACATGATGGGGCTAAGAAAGATGTAGCACATGATGGGGCTGAGAAAGATGCGGCACATGATGTGGCTGAGAATCCAGAGGTACTTTAATAGTTTTCAGCGATGGTTTCTGTGTTTTTAAGCGATGATGTTTACCACATTTCAGCGATTTGGATCTTGTGTGACTTTAGTTTTTAATAGTTTTTAGCTATATCAATTTTGATGTAAATAGAGGTATTTTCTCTAACTTACTCTAGTATGTGTATAGATGCATGCAAAAGATGTGCCAACCTTTTCTTTGGGCATATCCGAGAATAAGAATGTTGTAACAGATGAGAATCCAGAGGTATGTTAATAGTTTTCAGCGATGATTTCTATGTTTTTCAGCGATGATTCATTTCATATTTCAGCGATGATTGATATATCATCTGTAATTTTCAGGAACAAGCTAAGACAGTTGATAGAGCTAAGACAATCGAGAAATTGAAGGAGAAGTATATGCCTCCTAGAGTGATGATGATTGATCTCCAGCCTATTGAAAAATGCAACAAGTTTACATTCATGGAGATGACTTATACCCGATTTAAACACTATCCAGAATTTGAGGCGTCATATAAATGTACTCTAGAAGAGTTGAATGTGGCTGTTTGGGCTATCATTACAAATATTCTAGGAAAGGTTGAAGCGAAGAACACGATTGTTTATGATGATAAAGAAATGAACTTGTCCAAGCTTGACATTGAAACACTGAGGGTTGATAGTGATATTGCGGGTATTGTTATAAACTGTTACGCGAAAGTGATCAACCGTCGTGAATTCGAAAGAGCCAATGGGAAACCAATGCTGAAATATTGTTTTTCATCATTATTTGCTGTGAGTCTGATATATATATACATACATATATATATATTTAACTTCTTTTTGATGCATGATATGTTGTATCTTTTGAAACAGACATTTGCAAGGCAGAGGTGGATGCAGATTTACCATTAAAAGATGGTGCAGAACTTGTTGATACATTCGTGAAAGATTTCAAGTTTTTTCCTGAAGAAATGATTGATGTGGTGTTGAATGCAGAGAGTGTAAGATACATTTTTGTTTTGATAATTTTGTTTATATAGTTGATCATTATTAGATTCTAATTATATGTTTTCTCAATGTTCCAGTTCTTCTTCCCATATTGTCGACAAAACCATTGGGTTGCTTTTTCTGTTGATATGAGAAAGAGAAGAATTTTTTACTTCAACAACAAGAATGCTGAAGGCGGGTGGACAGCTGATTATAATGTTTTGAATAGGATATGGTATAACTTGAGGATGCTTGGAAATACACTGATGAAATCTGAAAAATGGTTTGCATCATATCGTATGCTTTTCTCGCCGTTGGCAGAGCAGAAAGATCAGCACAGCTGCGGTGTTTTTGTCATGTCATATATGGATTATTGGGAAGGATTAATTATGGATGACATGTTGGCAGAAATGAAGAACAAAAGGTATAATCTGGCAAAAAGAGCCAAGGTCTGCGCTGAAATATTGATGTCAGATGTCAATCAAAAGAAAGATTTTGTGCTAGGAGAAGTGAGTAGAGAGATGCAGTTGGTTGCCCAACATAGTCAGTCATTTGAGGTAAAGAAACCAGCACCACCTAAGACAAAAAAGGGTCGGAAAAAGAAACAATGATGAATGAAGTGTTTTTGATGAATGAATGAACTGTTTTTTTTATGCGATGGATGACATCGCTTAAATGTATATTTGTTAGTCGCTTAAATGTAATATTTTCGTCGCTGAAATGTACATTGTTTCATCTCTTAAATGTCTATTGTTTAATCGGTTATATATATTGCACTTTTTGTGATCGCTTAAATGTACATCTCTTTATTCTTATATGGGCATTGTAAATTATGGAGTATTATTCTCTATTTGGCTGATTTGAAGCGATTCGGTCAGGTTGGGATAGTTGAAAAAGGAACTGATGTGGATCCTGAGGTTGGGATAGCTGAAAAAGGAACCGATGTGGATCCTGAACATGCTGAGCACATCAGACTTCTAAGGGAAAAAGTGCTACATGAGATAACGCGTAAGAACTGGCCAGTGCTGAGAAAGAATGCAAGACAGTACAGATTGATGAACAAGGCTGAGGTAGAGGAGTATCCGAAATATGATCTGGCACAAGATATGTCTTATTTAAAGGAAGCCCTGGAAAGAGACATGGTGTCCGCCATGATGGAGCGTTACAGAACTTCTTATCTCGAACTCCTCATGGAAATGGATCAGAAGGCCCTGGATTATTGTAACACAGGAAATAAAAACAAGATCATGCATTATGATTACAAACTCAGAAGTCTAATCTGCAAACGTATAAAAGGAGCATGGGAACTGATGCTGGTGAGGATCATCAATCCACAATTTATGAGAGATTACTTGAGGTTTGTACATAAATAGTTTGGCCAAAAGTAGAAGAAAACAGTTTGTGAAAATGTTTGTACATGTGATTATCAAATTTTCAGCGATGAGTATTAAGCATTTTAAGCGATGGTTATATATTCTTTTCAGTGATATATATGTATTCTTTTCAGCGATGTGTATATAGCATTTTTCAGCGATTTGTATATGAGCATTTTATGCGATTTTATGTATGTTTCTGAGTTCTGAGTTGTGTTTTGATATGTTTCTCTTTTTATGAGTTTTCTGAAATTTCATATTTATACATTCATTTAAGTGAGTTCTGAGTTATGTTTGTACATGTGATTATCAGCGATGTCAAGAGCAATTTTTCAGCGATGTGTACATGCATTTTAAGCGATGGTTTTATATGGTTTTCAGCGATAGACAGCAAGCATTTTAAGCGATGCTGATAGATCGTCGTTTTTGATTTTATGTATGTTTCTGAGTTCTAAGTTATGTTGAGCGATGGACATCAAGCATTTTGTGATATGTTTCTCTTTTTCTGAGTTTTATGAAATTTCATATTTATACATTAATTTAAGCGACAAAATGTTTGTACATGTGAATATAGCATTTTAAGCGATGGTTCTATATTGTTTTCAGCGACTGATAGTAAGCATTTTAAGCGATGCGTATATGTTGTTTTCAGCGATGGAAGGAAATATATTTCATTTTTATGGAGTGGCCTAAATGAAATGAGCCTAAATAAAATCAAATGGGCCTTGGAAAATTTTTTAAACTGTGAGCCTTATAAAAGAAATCACATTCATTTCTCGAATCTTCATTTCTAAACCCTAATTTCTCAAAACCGTAATCGGAATCACCTTCATTTTTCAGAAATGTCGTCCAAAAGAAGATGCACGGAAGAGAGTTCCAGTCGCACATCCGACTTGTTCACACAATGCTGGGAGATGTTCGGGAATTATCTGAAAGATACACATCCGACGTGTGACAATGCGCGCGGATTGAACGATTTAATAGAAAAAATGTTAAACGCTGGGTATGTGCCGAAGAAGCATCGAGATATTCTTATTGAAACACAGGTATTTCTTATTGAAATTACAACTGAGTATGCTTATGAACCTTTTGATTAATGGTTTTTAATGTTGTTTTGAACTGATTATGGTTGTTCTAGGGTTACGAATTGTTTCAGTGTTTATGTTTGAACTGTTTGAACTGATTATGGTTGTTCTAGGGTTATGAGTTGTTTAAGTGTTTTATGGTTGTTTTAGTTATTAATTGTTTTGTACTGATTATTGTTGTTTTAATGATTTGTTTTGAACTGATTATGGTTGTTTTTTAGTGCTATGAATTGTTTTTGTACTGATTATGGTTGTTTTAGTGATTGTTTTGAACTGATTATGGTTGTTTTTGTACTGATTATGGTTGTTTCAAAAAATTGTTTCAGTGCTATGAATTGCTTTGTACTGATTATGGCATCTTATATTTACATCTTATATGTTAATAAGCTATCTTTCTTATATGTTGAAACACAGGAATTTCTGTTGCAAATTATAACTGAGTATCCTGATATTGAGGCTGCTGAAAGATCTTATAACATCATGTATCCCCACTTCGAAGCTCTGGATATTCATATTGGTGTCCTCCAAAATGAAGGCAGATCTAATGGTGTTGACGTGAACAGACGTTCATTTGATCCCACACAGCTGCGTGAAATGTCAAATCATTATCGCAGCGTTAAAGTCTCATTTGCAAATACTCCAGGGCAGTTGAGAGAACGCAAAAAAGGCTTTTACAAATATGTGGGAAGATCTGATTCATAGGCTTAGGGCGATGCATCAAGCCATCTCTGATCCTGCTAATATCCCTGCTGTTTAATATGTTTGGAATGTTTTTGAATGACTTTGAATGGTGGTGTTTTGGGAATGACTTGTTTTTGTGATGTTTTTGGGATGTTTTTATGACTTTTTTGAATGGTGGTGTTGAATGTTTTTATGACTTTTGTGATTTGAATGAAATGTCGAATGTTGAATGTTTGATTTATGGTTTGATTTGTGGTGTTGAATGTTTTATGACTTTGAATGTATCGCTGAAAAGTATATAGTGAACTCGCTTAAAAGAATAGTTGTTCATCGCTGAAAAGTTATAACATCTCTACATAGCGTATTAGTATCTCGCTTAAAGGAATTTCAAGTCATCGCTGAAAATAATAGTACAATCTCGATGAAATGAAGCACATACCATCACTGAAAAGTACAATGTTCTATCGCTGAAAATAATGATACAAATTAATATGTTTTAATTATGAATTAATAATTTCGTTAAAAATAGTATCTTAAAGAAAACAGTTGCACTTCATCGAGAGTGTACCATTATTTTCAAGTCATCGCTGAAAATAATGGCACACTCTCGCTGAAATGAACTACATTCCATCGCTGAAAAGAATAACTATGTATCGCTGAAAACAATGATACAAATTAATATAATTTGTGTCAGTAATATGTTGTAATTAGGAATAATAATTTCGTTAAAAATAAAAACATATGATGTATCGCTGAAAAGTACATAGTGAAATCGCTTAAAGAGTATATCATTCATCGCTTAAAAGAGTACGTATACATCGCTGAAAAGATATAATATCTCTGCAAAGTGTATTAGTATCTCGACGAAAACAATTGCACTTCATCGAGAGTGTACCATTATTTTTCAAAAGTCATCGCTGAAAATAATGAGGCATTCTCGCTGAAATGAAGGGAATTCCATCGCTGAAAAGAATAATGTTGTATCGCTGAAAATAATGATACAAATTAATATAATTTGTGTCAGTAATATGTTGTAATTAGGAATTAATAATTTCGTTAAAAATAAAAACATATGATGCATCCTGCATTCTGCATCGCTGAAAAGATATAATATCTCTGCAAAGTGTATTAGTTGCACATCTCGGGGAAAGGAATTTGAAGTCATCGCTGAAAATAATGAGGCATTCTCGCTGAAATGAAGGGCATTCCATCGCTGAAAAGAATAAGGTTGTATCGCTGAAATGAAGCATAGTGATGTATCGCTGAAAAGAATAATGTTTTAATTAGGAATTAATAATTTCGTTAAAAATAAAAACATATGATGTATCGCTGAAAAGAAAATAATTTGTGTAACATGTTTTAGTGAATTTTAGTGATTTTTTCTGTTGTAAGATATTTTAGGATACAAATCCGTTTAAGATATGCAGTAAATCCGTTAAAGATACGTACTAATCCGTTAATTTCGTAATTAATAAAACCGTTCCATATTTTAATTGGACAACTTTACCCTTTTGCATTTACAACCCTTGGATTTAATTGGACGATCAAGATTTTCGCCTTGATGTACTGCGATTTGATGCAATCGCACCTTAACCGGACCCTTAAATAAGTAATTATCATTCAATAAATTACATATAAAGAACTTTCAATATTTTAAAAAATAAATCGGCTTAAATATTTCTATTGTTTAGCAAAATGACATATTTATAACATTCGTTCAATTGAAATTCAATGACATTATGGTAAATTAATTAGAACTGAAACTATGACAATCTCAATCTAAACAAACACAATAAAAAAATAAGATTCCCAGCAATCTCATATTTCAAGTAATATTACATTCCCAGAAATCACATTCTCACTGGTAATCTAAAATCACTCCAACCAAACGCACCGTAGATGACAGTGGGTTTGTACACGTCTCAACAATTTTTGAAATAAACGGCTTTGTCCCTCCTTACCCGAAGAAGAAAAATTTAAAAACCCAAGTCTACAAGAATATACTTGAATCAAACAATACAAGTCTTCAACAATCAATCTTCTAAGTCTCCAATGGAATAAACAGAAGAAAAGGCTCAAAAGCAATAAAAGGACAATATAACTCAAAGTTCCCGTTTCAATTGTCCATGTTCGATAATAAAAGCTCATTTACATCTAGAGATATATAGACATTCACTTAATGCTCCAAAGAGATAAGCTTATAGTAAAATCTTACACTTCAAGTCATATATACTCTTGAGTTTATGATGTTTTAGATTGGATGTCATGTAAGCCGATATGATGAAGCTTGACAAACGTGTTATGTGAGTATGTGAGCTAGCTACTCCTACACTAGCCACAAGGACAATTCGGTCCCCGGTTGACCCGCACTTATGATAAGCTACCTTTGTGGATCCTATTGTCCAATGCGGGGTAGATGTAGGTGTACTCCAATGTGTTTAGGGAGGTGAACCCTACTCATTACACTTGTCGGTTATGATTATTAGCAGTGGCGGACCTACACTAAGGCCAGCTAGGGCCTTGGCCCCACCTCTCAAATTGAAAAAAAAAATATTAGTATATGGCATTTTGAATTTAAGATTCCTCTTCTAAAGAACCCCATCTCCAACCTTCATGTTTCAGTCTTTTACACAGCGTTGCAGCCCCATCTCCGCAACTTCAGGCTTCAGTTTTTTATGCATCGCCGCAGCCCCATGTCCGCAGCTTCACGCCTCCAGGCTTTGGCCCTACCTGTGAGAAATTCCTGTGTCTGCCACTTGTTATTAGGGCATCCACAATAGTAGGGTAGCAATTCTTTTGCTATCTTCACCATTAAAATTTTTATAAATGAGGTAGCAAATTTGTTAAACCTCCACTGTCACTAGCTCAAAACATTTGCAGCTTTTAACTTTTTTAATTTAAAATTTTGATTATAACAAATAAGTAAGAATCTTAAATTATATATATTGAAAAATAGATAATTAAGTAATGATGAAATGTAGGTCCATGCATAGTAAAACTTGGGTAGTGTTGTTGTGGAAAATTTAATGATATAAATAGTAAAGTAGATAAACTGATGGGCGCACATGTGGGAAGAAAATGGGGTATTGTTGTTGTGGATGCCCTTAGAGCATCCACATCCCTCCCCAATTAATAACTCATTTTTCATTTTCTCTCCGCCACATCAGTTTTTCACTTCTTCCAACACTCTTTTAATTCATTTCATTTAATCTATAGATCCCTTCACCAATTGGGTCATGTTCTGTAGGACTTATTTCCGGGACTTATTACTTATTCTTATTAAAATCAGACCAGATCAAATCAGATCAGACTAGATCAAACCACACTATATATATAGTTGTAATCATATCAGATTAGATCAGATCAGATCAGACTAGACCAGATCTAATAAAATCAGACCAGAAACATTCAAACCAGATAAGAATAGACCAGATTAGATCTTATAAGATTCAGATCAAAACACATTATTTCAGGCAAAAAAACAGGGGCTTAATATCTCTTTTTAATTGAACCCACAATCTAATTATTTAATACCAATATTAAAACTATACAATAATTTAATTTTCATACTATTTTAATTATATACATACTAATATTTAAAACACACAAAAAAATTCTTTTGTAAATATTATTCAATTTTATTTTATTATACAAAAAATTAATGTTCCAAATATAGATTAAATATTAGTAATATTCGAAAGTTAGAACAGTAAGAATCTAATCAACACATTAAATAAACATACATAAATTTATTTTTGAAATACAATATAAAAGATATTAAATACTAACAAACTTCCCATACAACATAAATAGTAAATAAAATATTAAACTGCGGAGAACATAAAAATTACTCAACGTTACTGCCAAAGTGCATCCAAATATACTCAACTAAATTATGCCGAAGTTGGTGATGAACTTGGGTGTCACGGGGGGCAGAATTCCTTCGGAGATATTATTGAAAATCACGGGTGGCGCTTTGAGCCGGTACTGCAAGCTCTTCTTCTTCCTCATTTACTCAATTTGTAACTATATCCCATATATATTCAACAATCATGTTATGTAGAATAATGTATGTTAACATTATTTCTTTCAACTTTTTCTTATATCAAAGACGAGCTGGCCCTTTGATGATAGCCCATCTAGCTTGAAGCACTCCGAAAGCTCGTTCAACATCCATCCTTGCAGATTCATGTTTTTGTTTAAACAACATTCTCTTTGGATTTTGTGGGCATGAGAAAGCTTTAATGAATGTGGACCATTCCGGATATATTCCATCAGTTAAATAATAAACTTTCGTATATTGAGTCCCATTCACCATGAAATTAACATCCGGCGCATCCCTCGTCAAAACATTGTTGAACAAAGGAGATTCGATCAAAACGTTAAATGTGTTGGTGACCCGTATATTGAGATGCAACCGCTTCAAGCACTATTTTTGGTGACCCGTGTCGTCTTCTGAATTGCCCTTTCCAAGCCACCGGACAAATTTTTCACTCCCAGTGCATGCAATCGAGGCTACCCAACATACGGAGAAACCCATGTCTCGTCTCGTGCATAGGTAAAAGACGTGAATGTCGTTGTGATCCGGCCTTCTCAAGTAGCGCTGGCTAAATAATTCAATGACAACTTCACAAAATTTATACAAGCATTTGATTGCAGTTGACTCACCCATCCGTAGATACTCATCAGGAGAGTCGGCAGAAACTCCATACGCTAGTTGACATAGGGCTGTTGTGCATTTCTATAGCGGTGATAAGCTTTATCGCCCTATTGCGTCCCTCCTTTGTTGGAAATACCCAGAACGACCTGCAACTGCATTAACTATACGAAGGAATAAATCCTTGCACATGTGAAATCTTCGACGGAAGATACGATCGTGATACATTGGATTTTTTGAGAAATAATCATTCACAAGCCTAGTATGTCCATCTTCTCGATTTCTCTGGATAAACCTCCGCTGTGGTATTTGTAGCTCATCTTCAAAAAACTGGAATAGTATGCACACCATTGCTTCAGCCGTGGAATCTGCTTGGTCCTCTATGGATTCCTCGTGTGCAGATATCTCTTGTGTGGGTTCTTCGGACATGGAAGATGTTGATTTTTCAAAACTTTGAGACATTGTAGTATGTGAAGAGGTGACTGAATAAATGAAAGGAGATAATTAAGGAAAACGTGTTTGAGTGTGCAAAAACATAATGAGGTGGTAGGGTATTAATAGATAAAATAAAGTATAGGTCATATTTTTGAACGTTTGAATTTTCAATATTGTTATTTTTTATTATGAATAAGTAATCGTTTGAAATTTAAATTTTATTATATTTTTATATTATTATTTAACTTTAAAAAGTAACTATTTGAAATTTAAATTTTATTATATTTTTATTATTATTTAAATTTAAAATGTGACCATTGAAATTTAAATTTTATTATATTTTAATATTACAATTTAGTTTTAAAAAATAACTGTTTGAAATTTAAAAATTATTGGTTTTTTATAATACTATTTTATTTTATTAAAAGTTGACCGTTTGAATTTTGAATATTATTGATTTTTATTTTCATTTTTCAATGTCACGGTAATAATTTAAATGTTTGAAAAAATTGCATTGTAAAAATATTCAATTGATACATGAAAAATAGGAAACAACATTAGATAAATGAAAATATAAGACCTAATGAAACAACATTAGATAAATGAAAATGCAAAACCTAATGAACAGAAACATCGAAAGTGAATACGGTTGCAAGCTCAAATATTGTTGGATTCCCACTTCGCATAAATTTGTGCACATGCACGCTCGTGATTTTTGCGTTGTTTATCCGTCATTGTTGAAGTGTCACGCGCAATGAACTCGCATTCTTGCATAAGAGTTGCTCCTTATTTTGCCTCTGCCGTGATTTTTTTTTTTTGCCTTTGCTTCGATCCCTTTTGCCTCTGCTAGTTTCTCTTTAACATGTGCGTCAAACTTTTTCGCCTCATTGCACTCATTAACATGACTGAATGCATCACCCAACCTCAGATGGTCTGATGTAGATCGTGCCTTACCCTTCGCTTTTCTTTTTCCCATTTTCTGCCCCAACAGCCTAGCATCATCAATGTTTAGATCGAAATCCAAGGCCTTGGATTTGCTTGAGGAGCTGTTACATGTGTTGGAGTTCGAAGTTCTTGCCTTCTTCGAAGAACTGAATTCGTCATTGCATTGTGCACTAAATAGAGGCTGATCCTTTAGAAACTCCCAAACATGCCCAAAATTGAATGCAACTCCATTATTTCCCGACTTTATATTTTTCATGAGCCATATGTAGTATGTCTGCATCACTACTCCCGCTCCTGTGGACACTTGATACAACATTTGACATGGATGCCCCGATGGTCAATGCGAAAGTCAACATCGCCATACCTTGTTTTGGTGAAGGACCAAAGTCTAGAGCTCAAATCAACAAGTTCATTTGTGCCTTGGAGAATTATATGAAGCAAGGAAGTCTAATTGAGGAAGAACAATAGGAAGCACATGTGGCAGCCGGCTGTTTGGTCAGGTTGTTGTATTTCAACATTACCGAAAATACGAGTTCAAAGCTTGGTTGGAAAGGTGACGTTCTAAGGATCGCGTGAGCTTTTGAATCGCCTCAATCGGAGTTCTAGAACTCCGGGAAATGAATCCTTAACATATGCTAAATAAAGGGGTCATGAAAGGGAGACAAGAAATCATGATTTCTATTACATATTCCTTAAACAAACCTAGTCAAGTTTAAACAACCTTAAACTAGTTTTGGATGATGTGTCATACTTTGATAATCTCGATTATGGATTTGATTAAGTACTAAACATCTCATAATGACTTCTTATCTTGTTTTGTAGGTGTTAAGGACAATCGAAAAATATTTCCATGCCTTGTTCTTATAATTATGATATATCTTTTCCCTTGCTTTGTTCCTATGTTATGTCTTTTTAAAGTGCTTTGTTCTAATGATTTGTCTTACATTTTGTAGGAATATGGCACTTTGGAAGCATAAAAAGTGACTTCGGAAGCTCACAAAGCGTTTCAGGAAGTTCATCACATCGCGAGAAGAAGATCCGTGAGGGCGAATTTCTGGACAAAGCGTGAGAATTTCATCACATCGAGTGAGGAAGTTCAGTACATGGCGGTTGGAAGCCTTGGAAGGAAGTTACTTGACTTGCAACTTGCTTAGGAGGTGAAAGTTTATAAAGGAGGGAACTTGCTACTCATTGAAGCGGTCACATGTAACTTCCATTGTTGACTTTTAAGGCATTAAGTGTATGAGCTTAACTTCCCAAGTGACGTGTTTATCACTTTAGTAGGTGACTCGTGACTTGTAATCATAGGTCACTTACTCTTCCCCCCATTTATAAATAGGAGCTCATTTATAATCTTTCATATCTTTTGAACACTTGTAAAACTTTGAGAATTTTCTCTCTTGAATGAAATATTCATTCTTCTTTTCTTTCATTTTCGTCACTTGTGAATGGTGAGCAATTGAGAGACGTTTAGCCTACATGAGGGCGTGAAATCAGGTGAAGCTTTGAAGTAGCTTTGTTTGTGGAGACGAGGAATGGACGTCCTCGAGTTCCTTTGGTCGTTTGCATGATTTGGAGCGGATGAGCCCATGTAGAAGGCATTGGTTCATTCCATCTTTGTCGTTGTCAAAAGGCTAAGTCCGCTATCCTTTTTCAATTCCACATTATTTTTAGTTTAATCCACCGAATCACAACTCTCAACTTCTTACCTCTTCTTCGTTAGGATATATTTGTGATTCGACTTTGTTGTTTGGTTTGAGATCATCTCCATGGCATTAGTTTTAAATTTGGTATCAGAGCATGGTATGGATTGATCTTGCCTTTATTTTTCGTTTGGATATCATAAAAATACCAAAAATTTCGTGATTTCCATTTTGCTTGCAATCTGCTACTGTTTGGCCGTTTTTTCGCATCGTTTCTTGTTCAAATATGGTGTTTCTTATGCCTGTCTTCAAATTCAGACCGCGAACTTCAAGATTGCTTGAGATATCACCGATTTGAAAATTCTGCCATCTTGTCAATTTTTGTGCGAATTTTTTTGATTAATCTCTAAGTGTTACAAGTTATTTCCTTGTATTCAATTGCAATATTTTGAGTGATTGACATTGTTGAAAGTAGTTCATATGTATCATTTGTTGAAAATTAATATGCAACTGTATGCTTGAGATGAATTGACACATTGGAAGTTGGCACACCAAGTTGACGATTGACATATCAAATTTTGGGAATCAAACTTGTGTCGTTTTGGACCCAAATCTTACGCTTTGTAAATCCAATTCACACTTCAAAACAACAAGCTTAACGCTTTGTTCCTTGGACAAACGTTCAACTCGTTGTTCACTCAAACTCTACGCTTTGATCCAACGCCGAAGGTTTGATCCTACGCCTCATCACACAAGACCGCAAAGTCTCACACTTTATTCTAGGGAAAAAACGCTCCTCGCTTTGTTCCACTTTGATCAAAGCCGAAAGCATTACGCTTTGATCTCTCGCAAAGCCGCACGTTCCACGCTTTGTCGTCACAAGGCCTACGCATTGCCAAAGACCGGAAGTATTTCTCGGTTTGATCTCTCCCGATTCCGTACGCTCCACGCTTTGTTGGAAAACACCCTACTCGTTGTTCACCCCTCACGTTGTTCACCCACGCTTTGTTCTCGATACGACCACAAGTGTTATTTTACACGCTCCACACGTTGTTCTCGGTTCCGATTGTATGGTATGCCTTGTTGGTTGATTGGTTGTACTTTCTTTTACGCCTTGTCTTGTTTGGTTGTAAGTTGTTACTTTGTAACTTCTAGGCCAAGTAAAAAGGCTATCCAAAAAAAAAAAATCTTGAAAAGGCAACACTCAAACAACATCTATAACAAAAGCCGAGTTGTTGGAAAACGCGCTCTCATTGTTGAAAAGCCGAGAGCTTGATATAAAAAAGGGAAATATATAAAAGCGGGTGGCCTATTAAAGCTTTGTATGCATTGTAAACATTTGTTCTTTTGTTGTATTTTGGTTGAAGGTTACTTTCACCACCGGAGTTACTATTCTTCGCCAAAGTTACTGTTCACTCATCGGACGCACATACGTTGCATTGATTTTGAATACTCGTGTGCATTAGACTCTTTCACTTGTTAATTTGCTTGAAATTTGCATGCTTGTATCACTTCCGTGCTTATTTTTGATTGAGTCGAACTTTGATATAAGATTCATATCATAGTGCGTACGTCTATCAAGCACTCAACACTCCATAGAAGAGGGCTTGGAGATTGATATTCGAAATCACCGCTTGAACTCACTACTCCTAGCGGACGTCGAAGAGTGTTTGTACGATCATACCAAAATACACGAGCGAAACCTTATCACTTGAGTGAGATCCATTTTATTCTAATATTCAATACACATAGCATATTTCTACATTCTTTTGTAGGTGCAATATGGCAACCATGGAGGATTTAATGATGGCCATTACATCCTTGGGTGTAAAGATGGATTCACAAAAAGGAGAACTACAAAATGAAATTGGCCAAGTCAAAGGAGACATGTTGCGATACCAATCGAATTTAGAGAAAAGGATGAATGCACATCTTCGCACTATTGAAGAACCAACAGACGCACAAATTCGAGAAGCTACGGGAACCACAAGTAAATCTACCCCCGTAAGGCAAAGACCGGGTAATGAAATTGACTTGGAAAGTGATGAAGACTCACCTCGAGTTTCTCATGATGAAGAATCACCACTTCATAAAACGAGGGCTGTTCGGAATGTGCCACGACAGGACGAAGAGGTTAAAGGAATTAAATTCTCTATTCCTTCCTTCAAAGGTACTAATGATCCAAACGAATTTTTTGAATGGCGAAGTCGTATGGAATTTATATTTGCTTGTCACAACTACACCTAACGCAAGAAGCTTCAATTAGCTATTGTAGAATTTAAAGAATATGCAGTTACGTGGTGGGAGAAAATGCAAAAGAATTGTGCTAAATTGGGATTAGAACCAATTAATACTTGGGAAAGTTTGATTAGGACTATGGAGCATCGATTCGTGCCTCCTACATATAAGCGACAATTGCTTCGGAAGTTAGAATCTTTAACACAAGGGTCCAAAACTGTTGATGAGTATTATAAAGAGATGAAGTCCTTGATGTTACGAGCTCAAATCAATGAAGATGAAGAAAGCACCATGGCACGCTTCATGGAAGGTTTGAGAAAAGAGATCATGGAAATAGTGGATTTGTATCCCTAAGAAACCATTGAAGACTTAGTCAACTTAGCTATCAAGACTGAACGCAATGTCAAGAAGAGACACCCCTCAAACTTCTAGAGCAACACGAATAGCAAGACTACCATTCATGGGGATCGAAATCATGGAATAATGGGGCTCAAAAGGGGCCTGCCCCAAAGACGTTTGATAAATCGAAGGAAACTCCTAAAGAGGATAAGCCGAAGACCTTCAATAAAGAAAAAGATGTTACTTGCTTTAAGTGTCAAAGGAAGGGACACTATGCTAATAAGTGCCCTAATTAGAGAAAAGTTTTTGATAAAAAGAATGGTGTCATGAGGAAGATTGTGATTTTGCAAGACGGAGGATTGACCTTCCTTTCGGATAGTGAGACGGAGAAAGAGGAAAACGAGGAAGGCGAGTATGATTGTGATTGAGAATATGAAAATGATGATCCTACGCTAGAAGTTGATCACATTGGAGAAATCGAAGACGAGCTTTCCATTGTTGCTATGAGGTCCTTAAGTGCATTAAGAGAAAATGTTGATGGGGACCGTGTTAAGGATCAAAGAGAAAATTTATTTCATACAAAGTGCAAAATCATGGGACACATGGCCGCGGTAATTGTCGACAACGGAAGTTGTACAAATGCGGTGTCTTGGGACGTCATTGATAAATGCGGAATCGAATCGAGTCACATCCAAAACCATATCACTTGCAATGGATGAATCAAGGTGGAGAAATGAAAGTCACCAAGAAAGCACTTTTTCCTATTTGCATAAGTTCCTATGAAGAAGACATGCTTTGTGATGTCATCCCCATGACCGCATGTCATGTACTTCTTGGGCGACCTTGGCAATCGGCTCATGGAGTCATCTATGATGGTAAGATCAATACCATCCGATTCATGCACAAAGGAAAGAGGATTGAGATTTCATCGTTGTCTTTAAAGCAAGTGAGAGCAGATCAAGAGAAGCTTAAGGCTAAGATAAAAGCCAAAACTAAAGCTAAAGCAAAAGCAAAGGGCGAAAGCTCATCATCACCTATGCTTACGTCGATTAAAGAATTGAAGCATGAGCTATCAAATATTCCAGAGGGAAGTATTTTTCTTATGGTTTGTAAAGATGTCGTTACTTATAACGAACATGATACCTCTGTCTAATTTTTCCTCCTTCTTTTACTAGGATGCTTGAGGAAAATCGAGATGTCTATCCCGAAGAGCTACCTGTAGGATTGCCACCTATTCGAGGCATCGAACATAAGATCGACTTTACACCAGGATCTTCAATTCCAAATAGACCTGCCTATAGGATAAATCCGGAAGAGACAAAGGAAGTACAAAAGCAAGTACAAGAGCTTTTAGACAAAGGATGGGTTCGAGAATCGTTGTCATCTTGTGCGGTGCCTGTGTTACTTGTTCCAAAAAAAGATGGCTCATGGAGAATGTGTGTCGACTGTAGAGCGTTAAATGCTATAACCATCAAATACCGACACCCTATACCACGTTTAGATGACATGATGGATGAGATTAATGGACCAGTCATCTTTTCTAAGATCGACCTTAGGAGTGGCTACCACCAAATTCGCAAGGAACCAGAGAGGGGTGGAAAACCGCATTCAAAACAAAACTTGGTTTGTATGAACGGTTGGTAATGCTATTCGGCCTTACTAATGCTCCTTCTACCTTCATGCGACTAATGCATTATACTTTGAGAGAATATATTGGTAAATTTGTAGTTGTTTAGAGCATGTTGAGCATGTGAGACAAGCTTTTGGAAAGCTTCGGGAAGCTCAACTCTATGCTAATTTTAAGAAATGTGTCTTTCATACTAATGAGGTTATTTTCCTTGGCTTTTTAGTAAGTAAGGATGGTTTGAAAGTTGATGATGAAAAGATAGGCCATACTAGAATGGACCGCGCCTACCAATATTGAAGAAATTCGGAGATTCCTTGTCATGTGTGGTTTCTTTAGGCTTTTCGCGCCTAATTTCAGCATCATTGCCGTGCCTCTTACTTCACTTTTTGAAGAAGGACGCCGCGTACATATGGAAGCCACATCATTAGGAAGCATTTGAAATTTTAAAGTCTAAATTGATTAGTGCACCTATACTTGCATTGCCTAATTTTGATAT